>JASCZI010272186.1:37875-54357 GCA_036250425.1 Stylosanthes scabra
GGGGTTCCTCTAATTCTAAAGATGTTTTAGATGACAATTTAAGTGGTTTGACTAGTGCTAAGGGTGTCTCTTCAAATAGAATTAATTTGTGGAAAAAACAAAAAAGAGAAAAAGCTACTGCAGATAGCAAATCAGATATCGAGAAATATTTGGCTGAGGATACTGTGGATGTTGAAGATGAGAATTTTGATATATTGGCTTGGTGGAAATTAAATTCTTCAAAATATCTAATTCTTTCTCTCATTGCTCGTGATGTATTTGGTATCCTGGTTTCAACAGTTGCGTCTGAGTCGTGCTTTAGCACCAGTGGTCGTGTTGTTGATGTTTATCGTAGTTCTTTGTCACCAACCATGGCAGAAGCTTTGATCTGTGCTCAAAGTTGGTTGTGCCCTTCGAAACAAAAATTTGAAGAACTAGAGTTTGATCAATATCATAGTAGTGAGCAGATTATTCAAGGTATGATTATGTCTCTTTATTCTTTGTTTGTTAATTATTTCATTTAACACTCTTATATATATATAAGACTAATGTTTTACATGTTTTGCAGAAGTGATTAACTCCTCTACACAACAAGGAACAAGTTCACAGATTTGAGAGAAAATTATTGGAGTTGTTTGTAACTTTAATATTTCTTTATTATTAGTGAGCTTAAGACTCTAAATTTTTACTTTACTGTTATTAACTTATTGTTTCTTTCATTGCTAGTTTTATTTTGATTGTCCTTTAAATACTTGGTATGTAATTGACTTATTTAAGTGGTAATTATGTTCTAATTGCTGGTTTTATTTTAATTATCTTGTAAGTAAATGTCTTTTTAATTTTTTTATAAGAACATTGTCTAGGCCCGGCTTTCACCCGGTTTTGCCCGGGGTTTTAAGTGGCCCGAAGATAGTGTGGCTTCATTGGGTCTAGGGTCGGATAAGGGTCTAGAAATTAGGCCCGCTCATTATTTAGGGCCGGGTCCGGGCCAATATCAACCCGACTTCACCTGGCCCCATGTGCACCCCTAGCAACCACACACAGCTAAGTATGTGTACTCGTTCTCCAGATAAGCCAACGAGTTCACCACTTGAGGGATGTAAGGGCTTCTCACATAGCTTCAATTTCTGGAAGTTCGAGTAAAAGAGTACATCTGCACTGCTTCCTGGGTCGAGGAGTATTTTTCTGACCAATGGCTCGCCATGTAAGGAAATTACCACAGGGTGGTTAAGATTCTTGGTGACAGATTCCAGGTCGGATTACTGAAGAGTGATTTGTGGGATCTCTTTGTCTGTTGTTTGTGGAAGGAGCATAGCTCCTTGGACTGATAGCATGGCTCGGTAGGACCTTTTTCGTGTCGAGTTGGTGGATCCTTCGCTTACAAAGCCACCAGAAATGTAATCAATAACTCATTGGAGAGTTGTTCCCATTAGCTTTTTGCCTTTGTCTTTGTTAGATGAGCTTCCTTCGGTATGTTTGGTAATGTGGCCATCGATGTATTTGTTGAGGTGTTCTTGTCAAGCTAGGCGCTCTAACAAGTCATTCGCTATGACACAATCTTCAGTATCATGACCGTCCTTTTGATGGAAGGTGCAATACTTTGATCTATTTGCGTTCTTCTGGTCCTTGTAAGCTCCAGCGTTCTTTCGTGGTTTGATTAGTTCAGAATTTAGGATTTTCTTGATGATGTCTTCTGTTTTGGTGTTGAATTTTGTGTACTCTTCCAACCTAGGGGTTGGTTGGAAACCTTTTTGGAATCTCAGTTGTTGCCATTTGAATTATGTCTGTTTGACCTATTGTCATTTCTGTTGTTGTTGGGCTTTTTCGAGTTCCTAGCTTGGCGGAGCTCTTCTATCTCCATCTGTCCTTATACCTTTTCCCTGAACTCAGCTATGGCTTTCGTCTTGTTGACAGCTATAATCTCCTAGAACGTTCCTGGCCTCAGTCCACTTTTCATAGCATGAAGGTGGACGTTGGTGTTGAGGTTGGGGATTTCCATGGCCACCTTCGTGAATCTAGTGATGTGCTGTCCTTGTTTGATAGTGCTCAACCAATCGGAATCATGGGTGTAGATGGCAGAGGCTACAAAGTGGTTAGTAAACAGATCTGAAAGCTCATCAAAAGAGAAAAAAAAAACCTACAGGCAAAGAGGAAAACCAAAGTAAAGCAGCACCATCTAAAAAACTTGGAAAAGAACGACAAAGAATATGGTCAAAGGCATCGTTCATAATATGAACATTAGGATCTTTGATCCCATCATAGGCCTTTAAAGTGGTTGGAAGAGTGAAATTTGATGGCATTCAGTAGGCCATAATCTCCTCAGAGAAAGGATTGTTGCGTTTGGTAGGTCTATCAGATCGGGCAGTGACTGGAAATGTGAATTGCTGTTATCGCGTTTTGAGTTGTGTTGTTGTCATCATTGTCACTGCCTTCGTCACTATGTCCATTATCAGAGTTTTGGACGTCAGCATCGTCATCTCCACCACTGCCTCCGCCACCTCCTTCATTGTCGTTTTTACTGTGTCGGAGTTACTGAATCTCCTACCTCATAGCTTAATTTTCGGCTTGGAGGTTGGTGACTAGGGCGAAGATTTCTTCCGGAGCGGGTGGTATTTGGCGGTGAGCCATTCCTGCAAAAATAAGCAGAAACAAAGAGAAAAATTGGAAAAACCGTTAAGACTCGGCCCCACGATAGGCACCAATGTTTTGTTCTAGTCGCTGGTAAAGAGCGCCTCCTCAAATACAAGTGCTCGGCTTGACTTCGAAGGGGGTGGACACACGGCGGCAGAAGCTTCGAATGGGAGCGGGTGGATATGCAAGGCCACTCCGACGCTCAAACCAATAAAGTGTATCAAAGATAGTTAAGTTTATGAGGGAGAGAAAAGCATACATTGACTTGAGATTATTGTAATGTATTTATAGGGTTTGAGGATAGATTGCACAGCTTGTAGAGTTTGTTAGGATGATGGAATCAAATCCATATTATTTCGGAAGTTGAGGTCGTACAGTTATCAATTTAAATATTGATCTGATCTTTTAGCTTGTTATGAATGTAATTTAATTTATTTTTATTTAGTTAGTTGTAGAAGATCCTTATCTTTAATTTACAGCATGTGCTAGATTAATTGGCTTTGGGCTGAGTTATAAAGTGTGGCTACTGGGCTAAGTTATATACGGTTGTATTTATTTGGAAATAATGGGCTCATTTCTGATGGGCCATACAACCTTGCATTTCTCTCCTACGGCTCAAGAAACCATGAAATTAGTTGGATTTGCATAGAGAACATGAAATACTTTGTCGTTTTTATATATTCTTATATGTAGTTAATTACTGGGAATTCTTATTTTTCTTTGCTTTTTCTCTTTTGTACAAAATAACAAGTGAATGGCAACAAGTTGGTGGGAATGGCTCCTACACTCTTACTTTGTTGACAAGAACATCATTTTTTTTTGGTTTAGTTGACAAGAACATCATTAATCTCTTTTTTATTCTATGCTGGTATTTTTCTTGTTGGGCTTCAAAAACAGAAAATTTGGTACTAATAAATTATTATTCTTGTTTTCAGGTTAGAAACTTCCTTGTCTGTGCAACTGAAACGAAACCGATGCTTATATATCCGTGAAAATTAAAATCTACTGATAATTTGATAATAAGAATGGAATTCAAGAGTTTATTTTTATTTTTTTTAAATGTATTGTAAATTTGTAGGTAGTTAAAATGGTGTTTATCAAATACATTTTATGGTTATTTTTTATTTTTATTTTTTAATAAAAAATTAATTTTAAGTCAACCATGGGTTTTTTTTTCGTTATTGGCTAATCCTTTATCAACAATTACAACTAGTGGCTAAATATGTATTGACTTTGGCAAATTAAAGGTCTCCATGCGTCTGGAAACCAAGGCTACAAAACCATAGCTAGAAAAAAAAGTGCCACCCATGTAGCCATGCTTCTTCATTCAATTCATGTCAAAAATGTTTTTGTGGCAGTGTTATCTCGGATATTTGACTTCATCTCTATCTCTCCTATTTTAATTTTTGTTCTACTCATGTTATTGGACAGTGACACATCACCTATAGATATAGTTATAGAATTAGTCATTTAGATAATTTTATTTCATATCATCACATCTCATTTTGTAGTTAAAAGTTAAAAATAGTCACCATAAATTGTCATATAGTAAAAGTTAGTTGCATCAATTTATAGAGAGAGTAATGAGACGTAATCATAAACGAAAGTTATCATATTTAGATTAATATATAATTATATGTAAATAATATTTGTAATTATATATTTATTATATTTAATATTATGCATTAAATTCAATCTCAATTTATAAATAGAAATAAAAGCTACAACAGAAAAGTCATGGCTACTTATGATAAAGAAACTATGACTACCAAACATTTTTCTTTTTATTGGTGACTTGATGAAAACAAGAAAAAGCTAATTACATAACTTTATCTTGATGAATCACAAGAAGACCTGGAGGAGGGGAGCTCCACTCTACGTAAGCAAACTGAGAGGAGGCAGCCTGCTTTGCCAAAAAAAAGCAGCTGAGTTTGTCGTTTGTTGAATAAGCTTAATGCGTAACGACCAAGACCATAACTCCATATGCTTGATCTTGAGAAATAAGTCTCGATGCTCCAATACAAAGGGTAATTCAAGGGTCAAAAGATTATATTTGTCCAAGCTGTCAGTTTCGCAAATAATCTGCCGAAAACCCGATTCCCAAGCAAGAAAAAGGCCCTTCCAAATAGCAAAGAGCTCACAACGAAGAATAGAATTCTCGTTAAGGCTACCAGAACAACCCCCAATGTAATCACCATGATCATTTTTGAGGATGCAACCAAACCCAGCAAGGTGACCATGTGCCATTAGGCTACCATCACAATTTATCTTGATAAAATCCAAAGGAGGAGGAGTCCAAGCAAAGCGGATAGAAGAATCAAAAGAACTCTGTTGAGCTGCAAAGAAAAAAGAATAATCCTGAGCACTAGAGTGTCATAAGGAAAGAACTTTTTCAACTCTCCAAGGATCCATAGGAGAAAATACATCATTATTGCGGTCACGCCAAATCCACCAAAGAGTGACAGGAACAAGAATGTCCCCCGAAGCACAACAAGCTTTAAACCAATTAATAAAATCAAGATAACAATGAACAAGAGAATTTCCTAAACCAAGGAAATGCCAAACCTGAAAAGCTTTAGGACAAGAAAAGAAGCAATGAAAGACATCCTCCACTCCTTGATGACAACGATTACAAAAATTAGAAGGAGCTAAACCACGATTAAAACGAAAATCAGCAGTAGGAACTGCATTATGGTAACATAGCCAAATCAACATCTTGATCTTCTCTGGAATCTTAAGTCTCCAAATCCATAGCCAAGAATCAAGAACTTGCCAATGAAACTGTCTCCTTGCTAACCATTCATAACCATCTTTAACAGTGTAGATTTTAGAGGAACTAGAATTCCAAAACCAGGCTGGGCCACAATTAGATTGAGAATCAAGATTAATAGACCGGATGAGATCCTTCATATTATCAGGAATTATGGTATAAAGCATCTCAAGGTGCCACCGACCATCTTTCCAAACATCAGCAACGCATAAGTCAGAATCAGATACATGAACATAAGGGAGCTCCTCAGCTAGCTTTCCCATGGGAAGCCAATTAAAAAACTAGAAAGATTGAGTAGCATTCCCCGTATACCAAATAAAACCCTCTTGAAGCTTAGAAACAGCCTTCAAAATACTATGCCAAATTCCGGAACAATGAATGGATGAAAGCCTACCATTCTTTAAGTATTTGTTAAGCATCATTTGAATCCACAGCTTATCTTGATAGTGATTGAGTTGCCAAAGAAGTTTACCAAGGAGGGCATAATTCATACAACTAGCATCTATAACACCAAGCCCACCGAAACGCTTAGGAGTAACAACCGTATTCCATGGAACAAGACTCATGGCCCGAACACCAACTTTTCCTTTCCAAAGAAATTGGCGCATCATAGAATCAATCTTGGTACAAATAGAGGATGGAAAAGCCATCATCAGCATAGAATAGATAAGCAAGGAACAAGCAACCGATTTAATGAGACATAAGCGGCCAGCTTTATTCAAAAGTCTACCTTTCCAATCAGACAGACGGGATTTAATGCGGTTCAACACATCATGACAAGCTGCTCTGGACGGTCTGGCATGGTCAAGATTGATTCCCAAATATTTACCCAAATTTTGGGTAAACCGGATATGAGAGACACCAAAAAACATTTCCTTCCTCCTGTTAGAGACATTATTAGAACAAATGGCCTTTGATTTTTCCAAATTTACCTTCATACTAGAGGCTTCACAAAAGAGATCAAGAGAGGACAAAACAAGCTGAACTTGACTCTTTTTTGCCTTGCAAAAGAGAAGCATATCATCTCCGAACATCAAATGGGAAATCCTTGGACCCCCTCTAGAGACTGCCACCGGAGCCCAAACACCATCACTGACCTGCTTATTAATATAAGAAGCTAACATCTCCATCCAAATAACAAAAAGATAAGGAGAAATCGAGTCATCTTGACAAAGCCCCCGGCAAGGATGAATAGCCTCCAATTTAGACCCATTCCATAATACATACAAAGATGAGGCTCTAATGCAATTCATAATCAAACGGATTGACATGACAGGAAAACCAAACCAGGTCAAAGCATATTCTAAAAATCTCCAATCCACCCAGTCATAAGCTTTCTCTAAATCAATTTTGAAAGCTAGGCAGCCCTTCTTCGTTTTTGTTTTTTTCATAAAATGTAACACTTCCTGGGCAACAATTATATTGTCAGGAGCTCCCTGGCTAGGGATGAAGCCACCCTAGTTTGGGCTAATAATATTACCCAAGAAATGCCTTAATTGATTAACAAAGACTTTAGTCACAAGTTTGTACACAACATTACAAAGGCTAATCGGAAAAAAATCTTTCATCCTATTAGGAACATCACATTTAGGAATTAAAACAATTAAAGTCTCAAGAAGAGCAGAAGAAAGGTTCTCACAAAGAAAAGCCCCATTGACAGTCTTCCACACTTCATGACCAACAACATCCCAAAATTCCTTAAAGAAATAAGCTTGAAATCTGTCAGGACTAGGAGCTTTAAAAGAGCACATACTATCCACAACATCTCTAACTTCCATCATAGTAACAGGTTTGATCAGCTCACTACACACATCAGGACATAAAGTTGGGATCAGGAGATCACCCAAGCAATCAACCACCACTAGCTTCCTGTTGGAGGTGATCAGAGTCAGTTGACCAGGAGCCATCACTAAGGAATAACCCATGAACTTTATTATACTTGCGCCTGATAATCGTCTGGGAATGAAAAAACTTAGTACTCCTGTCACCAAAGCGAACCCACTGCTCTCTAGATTTCTGAAACCATAAAAGCTCTTCCTGAAGCAACACTGAATTATAATATTTTTTCAGAAGAGATTCCCTTTCTAACATAATGGGCGATGGATTAAAATCTATGAATTTTTTATAGAATTTAACTGAAGTTCCAACTCCTTTTTGCGAAGAAAGATGTTACCAATGACTTTCCTGTGAAAAAAAACGAATCAACCTGGACCTCCTTAAGCCGGTGTTGGACCCCTAAATCCCCTTTATGCCAAGCTTGTTGAACTACTTTTTTATACTTCGAATGAGTTTCCCAAGCTTCCTGAAAACAAAAAGGTCTATCCCCTTTCTTCTGATGCAAACCCAAACAACGAATAAGCAAAGGACAGTGATCCGAGTGAAGGAGACATAACACCTTAGAATAAGCTTTCTGAAAGAGTAAATGCCAATTAACAGAACAAAGCGAACGGTTAAGCTTCTTAGAAATGAAACGATTACCCTGACAGTTCCTGTACCAAGTGAAAGCTCTGCCCTTCGAGGCAATATCCAGAAGACCACAAGAATTAATAGTATCCAGGAACAAACTGCTTCTGTAATGATTAAACAAACCACCTTGAGCTTCCTGAGAGTCAATAATCTCATTGAAATCACCAACTAATAACCAAGGATGAGAAATTTGAGGATAAATTGAGGTAAGGTGATCCCAAAGTTCTCTACGGGCAGGAAACTGAGGGCTACCATAGACAGCACTGAGGACCTAGGATTTTCCAGCATTGTCAATTTTCAGAGAAAGACATTGATCCATAGAAAAAATAGTAGTAACCTGAAGCTTTTGATCATTAGATAGACACCAAATCCCACCCTTGTGACCTTGAGCATCAATAATTCCCAATGGCACATGACCCAGACTATGCCAAAAGTCCTTCATCACAGCAAAGGGAATATGCGTCTCAATAATAACAAAAATTGAAGGGCAATACTTACGAATCAAATCCTTCAAATGAACATGAGCCATTTTGTTGGAGGCTCCCCTAATATTCCAACTCAGTATATTGAAAACACTATCCATAAAAAACTACGGGAGATGAGGGAACCAAGAACCACACTCCCTCAAGGAGCTGCTGCCATCTTCGAAACCCCTTCCACATCCGTTGAAACCTCCATTGCTGTGCACCTCGGGACCACGTCTGCTACCTTCGGATCTGTCTCTCCCTCAACATGTGGAACCGAGGCCAATTGAACACACGGCTGCACAGCTGCAACCTTCGGCGCCGTGTCTGCCAAGATGGAAGAGGGAATTGGTTCATGAGGAGGAAGGCACGGATGTGTTGCTGCAACCTTCAGACCCGCGACTTCCAAGGAAGAAGAGGGTGCCGCAACGGGATGGAGGCACAGCTGGACGGTGGCAGGAGATGCGCCAGAATCGACCGACGAGGACTGCAGGGAAGGAGGCCACCTGTGTTTGTGTGAGTTCGCCAGCTTTGGAGTTTGCTGATCCAGGGTTAACGCCATAGCTGCGCGACCAATTGAAGAAGGCTTCGGGTTCTTTGCCGGGTTTGGAGCACCCCCAGAACCACGTGGCTTATCCGATCCACGAGAGAGAGTAGCTGTTGCAAGTTCCGTGAAGGTCCAGACTAATTTTTGAGAAAAACACATCTTGGGCCTAGTTGAGTTGGGTTGGCCTCCTTTTTTCCTTTCTTTTGAACCCCATTCCATTCCTCAGAAGGATTATTAATTAGTAACATATCATTCATTGCATGGGGTGCCAAATTAACAACCTCTGTAACGTTCTCCTTTGGCAACGGAACTGGGATTCCCTCATTATGAAGACCAAATCGAAAATTGGTTCACTCATTATTGCCGATTCTGGACGCGGTTGAGCAATAACCGGCGGCTCCTCCGATTGGGGCAAAACAACCACCGTAGACGTGTTCTTTCTACCACAATCTTGAGTTTTATGAACAAAACAATTACAGTGTTCACAAATAAGATTTAAGTTCTCATACTCAATATCATAAATATGCCCATCAACTCTGATTCTCCTTTTCACCGGTTGACCCAAATTGATTTGGATGCAAGCTCTAGCAAAATGCCCGTTGTTAGTAGATTTAGTAGCCAAATCAACTTTGATAGGCTTTCCAACTGCCTCAATAATGCGCATCATGGCATTTTCGTTGCAATACCAAATACTAAGCCCCAAAATTCGAATCCACACTAACGTCGACCCAAAAGAACTTTCGCAAGACTTGAAAGTTGAGCACCATGGTTTAACAGCCAAGTAATGTCTAGCAATAGTCCAGGGACCCTCGGTAAGGACCTTTTCTTTGTCATCAGGAACATCAAATTTAACAAGGAAATACCCATAACCAACATCCATGACGTGATGGCCTCCCTTGATTCTCCATACACTCTGTAACCTGTGAACTAAAGCCATGTACCCGAAGTATTTTCTGAGAACCTTTATCATAATAGCATCATTGTATGGTTCCGAGAGAACCTCACGGGCTTCAGAAGTAAAATCCACAGAAGGAATATCATCATCCTGTGCAGAAGTGATCTGAGCCATTTTATCACCTACTAAAGAATCCGCAACTCCAAGAGCCTTAACAGACGATTCCCCTACCACCTTGTCCCGGAAAGAAACCTTGGAAAAGGTGTTGTTGATCGTTCGCTCTCCAAAAACCCCCTCTGAAACACGAGATGCACTCCCCCCATGTCTCTCCCCCTTATTTCGACCTCCGTCATTGCCGGTAACCTCATTGTGTATCACCCTCGTGACTGACAACTCACTCCCGCTCTCACTTTTCTCTCCTCCTTTCTCTCCACTCATCTCTATTTCAAACCAAACATTTTCCTTTATAGATATGGTAAATACTTTTTGGTTTTTTTTTTTTTCGATAAATTCAGCTCACAAAACTTCTAAGAGGATGTGAGTGCAATACAATTAAATAAGACAAAGAGAACATAAACAAGGCTTTGACTATACTGCACCTGGTCCTTGGTGGACCAGATGGGATATTCCTTTTGTGCAGCCGAGGTTTGTTCCCTACAAAATGATTTGATATCCTACTTTTGCCCCAAAATTTCAAGTGCTTTCCACACTGGTCTCTTCCATTATTGTTTGGCCAGACTGATGTAACCTTTAATGATGTGGGAATCCCACGATGGGATAAGTTGTCATTGGGCCTCACTATGCCTTATTATGATGGGCTACGAAATTTATTGGAAGAAGATACGTAGCCCGTTGTACATGACAATTATTTGGTACCCTTATTGGGTGGTATTTTTTATTTTTTTTGTAAACACTTGGGTGGTTTGGGTAAATAAATGTGTCTTTTCAATTCGGATAGCAGGGATGGTAATTAGACAATGTTATATATTCCGTCCAAAAAAAAGAAAAAAGAAAACAATGTTATATATATTAGTCCAAAAAAAAACAATGTTATATATATTAACAATGCTAATAGTAATGTAAACAATAAAAATTCAGTGAATATAAGCTAATAATTTAAATTAGATGTTCTATTTTTTTAGGTTTCGGTTGTTCTATTTTGGATGATTAAAAACTTACTAAAATTTCATTATGGACGTTCTATAAACCATGGTTACTGATGTTTTATTTTTGTTGACTATTTTATTGGTTAAAAAATATTAATTACCTATAGTTTTTATATATATATTTGGTGTGTCTTGTTATATTATAAGTTTTTAACAATGTAAATAGGCTTAATTTTTAGAGAAAAAAAAATAAAATTTGTTATAATAAATTTTTATGCTGTAGTTTAGAGTTTCACGTTTTTTGTGCCGGTTAATAATAATAATAATAATAATAATAATAATAATAATAATAATAATAATAATAGAGATTAAGACATTGAGACTGAATTAAGCTTGTTGTTGTGTTTGGTTTAAAATTTATTAAGAGACAGAAAGATAGAGATTAAATTAAATTAATGAAGGAGGGACAAAAATTAGTATTAAAAATTTTAATATTAAGTGAAGGTATTTGAGTAAAAAAATTATTAAAATTTAAATTCAGTTCCAAGAATTTTAGAAATACTGAAAATATTGAAATTTTGGGGATTGAGACTGAAATTTGAGTCTTAATCTCTGTCAACTAAATACAATGTTGAGCCTCAGTTTCTCAGTCTCAGTCTCAATCTCAACCCCTACTATCAAACGCACTCTAAAAGAGGGTACTGATTGGCAACGAGAGGGTTTTGGAGTAACAATTCATGGTGGGAGGGTATTAAGGGTTGGTTTTGTGATGTTCTTTCGAAAATGAGATAGATTTATGTTTCTTTTTGCAACTAGTTTTTCGTTAATTATGATTTACAGTCTTTTTAAGGGATATTACACTTTCGATCCAAAAATTAAACATTGAAATAGTATTTACGTTAATAATTTTTAAATTTGACGACTTTTAAGTTTAAATTTTTGTTAAAATATTATCTTTTTAAAACTAGAATATTTTTAAGTCAAGAAAGATGAAACTTTGAAATGATTTTTTAAAACTTTTGTGAGTTTTAAATTTGAATTTTATGTGTTGTTGGATTTATCCCTAAAGTTTTCCGGCTTTGTGTTTGTCAATTTTTTGTTAGCCTAATCCAACGTTTATCCCTAATTTCGTTAAGGGCTTAGGATGTAAATGTTCTTAGATTTTTTAAGTAAAAAAGTAGGATTTGTGATATTACCCCATTTCAACCAGAAAATATTAAACATTGAAAGAGTATTTTTGTTAATAACTTTTAAATCCAGCGACTTTTAAATTTAAATTTTTTTAAAATAATTATTCATAGTTTTTTATGATTATTTTTTTTTTAAATTACAAATATTTTTAAGTTAAGAAAAATGGAATTTTGAAATAATTTTTTTAAAATTTTTACGAGTTTTAAATTTGAATTTTATGTGTTATTGGGAGTTAAATCTCAAAATGGCCCCCGAAATTTGAGTCGTAAGTCATTTGGCCCCTAGAATTTGAAGTTACTCAATTTTCACCCCGAAGTTTCAAATCGTAACTCACGTTAGCCCTTGGCCCAATTTCCGTCAATGGCATGCTGACCTGTAACGTTAAGTGACACACTGGCATACATGTAAGCAGGAGACAGTTATCTGAGGTAGCCAATTTCAAAAATCACTCAATTTGGCCCTTGTTATTCAATAAAACCCTAACTAAATTGAAGGCGCCTTCTCTGTGTGAGTTGTGCAGGGGTGATGTTGGGCAGCAGCAGCGTTGTGTCTGGAAGCTCTAGCAGGTCACGCTCACATGGGAGCCTTGCCAGGTCCCAAATCGAGCAAGATCTGGGAAGGTTCCTCATTGGTGTGGTTGTGGTATGCGTCCCGTTCTTCGTTGGTCTGGGAAGGAGGCAAACCCAAATAGACCCTTCTTTGGCTGCCCCAACTATAATGTGAGTTATGAGTTAATTTTTGGGTTGTTGAATCATTCTTTTCCGGATACTGCTCTTTTTGTGGGAAGATTTAACTTTTATTTGTTATTTTTTTGGTTGTTTCTATGGTTGTAGACAGCTGGGCAGAGGTGATGTGGACTCTTTGTGTGAGCAGATGTTGAAGAAGAAGAAGAATGCATGCCCGGAAAAAATGAGGAACAGTATGGATCAAAATTTTTGAAGAAAAATTTGAGTTGTAGGATTAGCAATATAGAAGATGAGATTAGGAAGTTAAAAAGATGGATTGTTGTGTTGACAGTTCTAGTTATTGGGTTTATCTTTGTGATTGTTGTATGGACAAAAAAAATAGGGAAAAACCCTTGTTAATTGAATGAAAAAGCAGTGTTGCTGCCAAGTATGTTGTGTTGCTGCCAAATGTCTTATATATATTGTTTATTTGCTTGAAATGAAAATTTTTAGGACCTGAATCCCTTTCCATTGTGTGAAATTGTGCCATTTCATTTTGACATATTCAATTTTAGAAAGCAAAATTGTGCACATGTGCCTAACCTGTACATATGAATAATAAAAAGAGTGCAACTAATCACAAAGACATAAATGTTTACAGTAGCATCATCAAAAGCTGGTATTAATTACAAAGAGAGTGTTACTAATCACATGTTGTCCACAAAAGCTGCTATTCCATTGCAATAAAGCATTAATCAAAATGTAAGATTCTATTATATCTCAAAACATAGATGTTCACAAAACATAGATGTTCACAGTATCATCATGCAAAATAAATAATAAAATGCATAAACCCAAGATAAGTTACAGCAACATGCTGTCCTTAGGGGAATTAATCCAACAAAAGAGCCTCAAAAGAAACACCCTAACAACCACAATTCAACAACCAGAAAACATCACAAAAAAGACTGAAGTGTCAAATTTCATTCCAACTTGAAGGGTCAATTCTCCAAACCGAGCACCTTCTGCAAACACTAGAAATGCATCGTCAACCTCTGCATCACTAAGCTCTTTATCTGAATTGGGTGGAGTCTTCAACTCCAACGAGTGCCAGGAGTCACCTCCATCAGAATCATGTGGGTAAGGGTCATAAGCATCATAAGAAGTTCCTCCATCACCATTTTGTCCAAGGACTTGTGCCCAATCCAACTCTTCATCTGAATTCTGTGTTACCAATCCATCATCTTCAAGCAAGATCTTCTCTTTCATTTTCCTCATTTAGAACCACTCGTATGCTTCTTCTTAACCCTCCTCCTCTTGGGTTCTGAGATGCGACACTCAACATCAGAATCTGTAGAACTATTCTCATTTCCAGGCTTATATAAAATATCCTCAATGGAATCATAAGAATCAATACTGCTCCCATCTGCGTGTTCACTGTTATCCACAACTTTTCCAGCTATTCTTGGTGATTTCCTTGTGGGTGGAGGGATCTGAGTTGTGGATTTTTTGGTGGCCTTTGACGTTGGATTATTTGTTGGCTTGGAGGAAAGCTGGGCTTTGGGTTATGGAGTAGGGGAGGGCTTAGAGGAGGATTGAGCTTCGGTTTGTGGAGTGGGGGTAGGCTTAGAGGAGGATTGGGCTTTGGTTTGTGGTTTGTGGAGTGGGGGTAGACTTAGAGGAAGATTGGGCTTTGGCATGTGGGTTGGGAGTTGCTTTGGCATGTCAGCTCTTATGATCAATTTGGCTTTGCTTTGCCTTGGTTTGGTTTTTTGGGGGTGACTTTAGTAACACAGTTTTAAATATGCTGCTTTTGGGGCTTATGTGTTGAATTGGTGTGGGGTTGGATGGTGTATTTGTCATTGAGCTTTGGCTCTCTTACACTGTAGCCGAGTTGGGAGTGAACTCAATCAGCTTCGGTACATTTTCCTCTACTTGAGGCACCGAAATAATATGCTCATAATATATATGAACCACATTCTTATTCCCCCTTGTAGCACGGCACATCTCCAGCAACTCCTTATTAGTTGTAATTGGTCTCAAACCAGTATCTAGAGGACTTCCTGGAACAAGCCATGAACATTTAGCGATGTTCTCATAACCGAGGGCAAAATGATGATCCCTCACTGCGAAGACATCTAGCGTGTCTTCATCAAGCTGATCCAACTCTTCTATGTTGTCCACTTCGTAAACAACACTGCCATCGTCCTTTGTTACAATGCTACCTCCATAATGATATACAAGGGTTAAACGAACCATCTGCACCAACCATAAGTAAATTGTCCTATAAGTGACACATGGATAGTAAATAAAAGGGTACATAAAACAAATCATGTTACGAAGATATGTTAAACAAATCAATAAGTTACTAGTGAATTAGGAAATTATCTAATTATTATCCATTAAAAACGAATTCACCAATGTTGCAGCAACATGGACAAACCAAATAGTTTTTTTTAAAGAGTTGGTATCCACAGGAAATGCTATGAGATACAGTGCTGCAGTGAAATTATATAGCCTATATATATATGTATAGCCTACCATATATGGTTCTACTTAAATTGGAAAGCATTAATAATATATATTATATTTTTTCTCTTTAAGGGAAATCTAATAACACAGAAGAAGACAAGGCAACATATGTTTTCCATAAAGTCTAGGTACAAATAAACATCATCACGATTGTAAGGCATACACATGTTCCTGTATGTGAGATATTATAATAATAAGAAATCTTTGCTCAATAATTACTATCTAACCTGAGCTAGTACCTAAAATTTCAAGCTAATTACATATATTACCTATAATTGCAAGCAAGCTATATATTGGGTTTCTGGTTTTTTCTAATGAAGTAGTCTTAAAACTAAAACAGAATAATGTGTAGAACATGATGTATGTATGCATGCAACGGTTTAATGTTGTAGGTTTTGATTAATGACAATCAATGAAGGGTTTGAGGAACTATCGTTGAAAGCAAAACAATGACAAAACAAAGAATACGAAGTCCACAAAAGATTAGAATAAGGGTTAGAACGATAGGACTTAGTTTTTATCTTGTCAAGAACCAAAGATCATATCTCTCTCACACACACACATAAACGTCTTTAAAAACATGTTAACATATGTGAAAATGATTTAGATTAAAAGGTTTTATTAAAACCCTAGCCAAAAAGCTTTCAAAACATGTTTTGCATGAAAAACTATGCAAAGAATCGATTCTTTGGGTACAAGAATCGATTCTTGTAAAAGAAACTTCAAAGCATCGATTCTCTTTAAAAGAAACGAAGCTCCTTTTTCATGGAAGCCTCTGGAGAATCGATTCTTTAGTGAAAGAATCGATTCTTCCATAAAAGAATCGATTTCTGAGGTGAAGAATTGATTCTTGAGTTCAAAAATTCAAAAATTGTTTTCCCGGCTAGTGAAAGAATCGATTCTTTAGGGGAAGAATCGATTCTTATATGAAAATTAGTCTAAAACGGCTAGTTTTTCAAAATGATTTGATTCCTTTCACACCCCAACGGCTATATGCTTTTGGGATTCTATAAATACAAGTTTTTGGGACTCATTTCAAAAACCCATTTTCATTACAAACTCATCTTGTTATTATACTTGTTTTTCATATCAATTTCAAAGTGATTTTATGCACTAAATTGAGAGATACTCACATTTGGTTCATAGAGCTACAAATTTGTAATCATACACTCATCTTGTGAGTTCTCAAAATCATTTGTTGATTTGTAAGATAAGAGATCAACTCTCTTGTTGTTT
>JASCZI010272187.1:0-24730 GCA_036250425.1 Stylosanthes scabra
GTGTATGAAATGAGGCTTCAAACCATCTATTTATAAGCATCCCAAGCAATTTAGCCGTTATGAATAGTAATTCACCGTTCACTAGCCGTGGGAACAGTAATTTACTATTCACTAGCCGTGGGAATAGTAATTTACTATTTACTGGCCGTAAAAACGTATTTTTACTTTTTACTGTCCGTAAAAACGTATTTTTACTGTTCACAAAAGACATATATATATCAATCTGAAGCTCCGGACGTTAGCTTTCTAACGCAACAAGAATTGTATCGTTTGGAGTTCTGTAGTTCAAGTTATTATCACTTTAGTGCACAAAGATCATGATTGACAACATACACTAAGTTTTAAACTAACTTGGTTATAAAACATTTACGGCCATAGTTTTCGTAAAACCTTTTCTTTAAAAACATTTTCTTGTGTGTGTGTGAGAGAGATAATTTAATTTGGTTCTTGACAAGAGTTTACCTAAGTCCTAAGACTCTAAAACGTCTTCAACCTTGCGGACTTTGTGTTCTTGTCGTAGTTGTTGTTTTGCTTTCAAGTGGATCCTCAAATCTTTCGATGGTTGTCATCAATTCCATAATGATTGTCATCTATCAAAACCTAATCATAAAAACCTTGCATGCATATTGTAACATAGTTTACAACTAACACCCCTTTCCGTCCCCTCCCCTGAAGCTTAGGTAAGGGATTAACCTAACCTAAGCTTTGACTTAAACGGCTCAAACAATTTAATGGATAGAGACTTGGTTAATATGTCAGCAATCTGATCCTGTGCACTAATATGAACAACAAATAAATGCTTTTGATAGACTAAGTCTCTAATGAAATGTAAGTCAGTTTCTAAGTGTTTGCATCTACTATGCATTATTGGGTTAGCAGATAGGTGGCAGCTGCTCAAATAGTCACAGTAAATTGTTGGACGATATGGTTGTGGAATCTGCAGCTCCTGAAGTAACATTTGGATTGACATTATTTCTGTTTGGGCTATGGCAATTGCCCTGTACTCAGCCTCGGTACAACTTCTGCTTACTTTTGTCTGCTTTGTACATTTCCATGAAATCAAGTTAGCTCCCAAGAAAATACAATAGCATGAGGTGCTTCTTCTATCATCCAAGTCTGAAGCCCAATCAACATCTACAAATGCAAGGAAACGATAATCAGAACACTTTGTGAAAGACATAGCTTGATCCACTGTACCTTGCAAATATCAAAGAATTCGCTTTACCACCTTCCACTATTTTGTGGTTGGACTGCTCATAAACTGCAAACACTTATTTATTGCAAAAGAGATACCAAGTCTAGTGATAGTCAAGTATTGTAAAGCCCCAACTATACTCCTATATTTTCTGGGATCAACAAAAATTTCAGTGTTATTGCGATGAAGTTTTACACTAGAGATCATTGGGGTAGAAATGGGTTTAGAGTCAGTCATACAAGCCTTCTGCAAGAGTTCTTTAGCACATGTTGATTGTTTTAATATCAATTTATCATTGTCACTATAACTAACTTCTAATCCTAAGAAATAATTCAATCTACTCAAATTTTTTAATGAAAAAATTGCATGCAGTTTTTTAATAACTAGTTGAACCTCAGTAGCATTGGAGCCTGTTATGATGATATCATCTACATAGATTAATAAATAAATAAAACTAACAACAGTTTTTTTAACAAAGAAGGCAATATCATGAATAGTATTTATAAATCCAAAACTATGTAAAGTATAAGCAAGTGTTTTGTACCAAGCCCTTAGGGCCTGTTTGAGTCCATAAATTGCTTTATGGAGTTTGCAAACCGTAGTGTTATCTTGAGATTGATATCTAATAGGTTGTTTCATGAACACTAAATCAATTAGCTTACCATTTAGAAAAACATTATCAAAATCAAATTGACGTAATTCCCAACCTTGTGTGAGAGCTATAGTAAAAATGATTCCAATAGTTACTGATCTTACAACTGGATTATATACTTTTTTATAATCAATCCCTTTCTTTTGTTGGAATCCCTTTGCCAGCAATCTTGCTTTATATCGTATAATTTCTCCTTTTTGATTCTTTTTCATTGTAAAAACACATTTGCAGTTTATAATTATTGCATTTGGTGTGGGTTCAACAAGAGTCCAAGTTTGTCTTTTAGTAAGGCATGATATTTAGTATCCATTGCCTTCTTCCAATGAGGAAGTTTTGAGGCTTGTGATGTTGGTTTTGGTAAACTAAATTTGAATTCATAATCTTGTTCAGAAACAGATAAATAGGAAGTTGGTTTGAGTTTACCAACTTTTGATCTAGTGACCATGTTGTGTTTGTTGTGTTGGTGATGCACCAATTCTGTTGGAGCAGGGAGAGGGTTGAGGAAGCACAATTTCAACACTTTTGATGAGAAGATGAGCTTCTGCAGCCTTAGAAGTATGAGGCACTGGTTATTCTGTCCCATCAACAGCAACTTGTATATAATTTGTAGAAATAGATTTGATAGATTTATCAATAATAATTCCCTTACAGATCTTAACTCAACAAGAACTTACTCTCAAGAACAGAAGCAAAGAAAACTATGAATCCTAGTTTTAAAGAGTGAGGAAGATAAAGAATGAAGTATGAAAAGGAAAGTAAGAGAGAGAAAAAGGAAATAGAACTAAAAGTAGAAATATTATTTTTGAATTGTTAAAATATATACAAAAAGTATATTTAAAGATTTATATATTATTTTTAAATACAAAAATACACACACAAAAATATAAGGATATACTATAATACTCAAACATTAACAAAAATATTAAGGACAAAATTAAAACAAATCAAATATTAAAAAAAAATTAAATTTTTTTAAAAACGATATAGACAAAAATCATATTTTACCCTTAATTAAATTACTCTTGAAATCAAACAAAAATTAAAATTTGGATCAAAACACGTGTGACCATGGTTGTGTGTACCATTTGTAGATTCGTTAGCAAAACCCATAAATCCATAAGTAAGATGCCCAGATTTAAAAAAATAAAATAAAATAAAATCTGAGAGTAACGACAAAAAAGGGAATCAGGGCTAAACCTGAAACGTTAAGAATGGCATTGACCTAAGCAAGTGTCATTGACTCACACGACAAATTTGAAGAATCCATTACAAGAGAATCCAACAACCTAGCCAGCTATCTATATATTCTCACCCATAGACTTAATTTATTTCATGATGCTGCGCGTGCTCCTGAATTTGCTTCTAGAGGCTCCTTCATTTTTTAACAAAACATGTTTAGATACCCATTTTATTCTACATTACACATTCGTTGCATTTTTCTACATTCATTCATATATTTTTATATCTAATAAATTTATACACCAAATACAAAAATAATAAAATCTAACCAAAAAAATTTAAATCATAGCAAAGAATATAATAATTATTTTAGGAAAATTGTTAAGATGATTTTTTTTGTATGAAGATGAATTATTTTTACCAACAAATATATTGCCTATAAATTGCCTATAAATTATCTGATAATATATGCTAATTAGTAATTATTAAATAACAACTCTAAGAAAATACCTACAGGCTGCAGCTTCCAGCATTTTTGTTGGTAGAGTTTTTCCACGTAAATAATCTTCAACTATTCACGCCGATGACTTGATCAAACACCACTACTCTTATTGTATGAGACTACTATGACTGATGTATATGTAGTTACAGTGTTACACGCATAGTAATAAGCTGCTTTAAAAGCATTGATTTTAAACAAAATAATAATAAAGAAAAGTTGTAAGTAGACTACTATTTCATATAATTTGATAATAAAAGAAAATATTGTATATTTTATTCTGCGTCTACTAGCATTGTATTTTGAGGGTGTAATTTGTCATCCAAAATTAACATTTTCCATAAAGCACTTAGCCGAGTGAAGTGATAATTAACTTTGAACTATAAGTAAGTTGGAAAATTCTTTGTCAAGTTACTAAGTGTAGTGTTAAAGATGTATAATAATAATTTGATGAATATAGAATTTAGAGCATGAGCATATATAGAACATAAGATATTAGATATATTTCGCAGAGTTTAATGGATCGTTTTCTTTGTTAATAATAGAAAGTGGCTTATGTAAGCATTGATTATGACATTGATATTATCACTTTATTAAGTCGGCAATAAAGGTAACAAAACTCGTGGATTACATGTTCAAAATTAAGATGATACATGTATATAAAAAATATAAATAATTAATATTTTTTAATTAATAAATTAGTCAATAAAAAATAAAATATTTATAATCATTGTTTATAGAATATTGATAATAAAAGTTATAGGATATCTAATACTTAAAGCAACTAACAATTAGCCAATCTTATATTTTTCAGAAACAAAATATTCGAAATCTGAAAATATAAAACATTCAATTAAAATTATTGACTGATGTTGACTGAATTTGTATTGATTACCTTGCATATATACACCAAAATATTCTATTTTGCGATGATTCGTTTGAAAATGTCGTTAAATACACAGATTTCATAAACAACGCCTTGTCCACGTAAAGCAATGTGTTATCCCTCTAAAATAGATTAGTATAAAAGGTTTCTTCTCATCACTTCTCTTGTAAGGATTTTTTAAGCTGTTCCAAAGTTGAAAAGGGTTTTTAAAATTTGGGAAATTACTTTTACGTACATTTGATTATCTATTATTCTTCATCTTATTCATAAAAAAGAAAATAAAAAATTAGCCTTTCATCGTCTCATTCTCTCTCACTACAAAAATTATATCAGATGTCGGTGGTTTTTTAAAACCGCTACTAATCGTTGTTTAGCAGCGGTTTAGAAAATGGGTCAAAATTTTTTCATTTTGTGGTTTTTTTTATAAATACTACTAATCGGACGCGTTTGTTATGATTTTTTGGGAGTTTAGCGACGGTTTCATATTTTGTAGCATTTAATTCCTAACCACTTCAATTATTTAAATGTCTAATTTATATGTTTCACAATATATGTTTACACGTGAATATAATTTTTTTTTTAAAAAAAATTCTACACAAAAATTTGTCTTTTTTTTTTTAAAAAAAATCAATAAAAATAAATTTTTTTAATTGGATAATATTATTTTGTAAAAAGTTATTATATATAAAAACATAAATATTTTAAAATATATTTAAAAATGTAACAAAAAATACTTAATGAAAAATAAATCAACAACTAACATTATTTTAGATGAATAAAACGAATTGCTAATATATATATATATATATATATATATATATAGGAGCAGGGATTAGACTTTTCACGTACATGTTATTATATATAGAGATAGAGACTCTAGAGAGAGGACTAATTAATGGTCAAAGTAAACGCATGTGTATATATGAATGAGTTGTTGTTCTTTAATTTAATGGTTTATTAAGGGAATTGACAATTTAAGGAAAAAAAAATAATTAAGAAGGTGCGTGCTGATGAGTGAGCACCTTGTTTGACCTGATTAATTAGTTGACCACGCATCTCAATTCTCCAAAGTCCAAACGGGCTCTATACGTCGTGGTTAAATTAGATTAATGATCGAGTAATTAAAACACTAAATAGAAAATTATTAAAGATATCTCATATTTTGGGTCACATGTTTACGTGCATGTGATGGTGTGTCGAGGATATTGAGAAGCAAGAAAGGTCCTTTAATTGAACGCTGCAACTAATGAAATTAACTATATCTGGTGGCCATAGTTTGATAATTATAGGTAACTATAACTTTTTTATTTTAGTTTTTATTTCTATTTATGAATTATCATCGAATTAAATACATAATAGTAGATATTATAAAAATATAATTATAGATGTTATTTATATGTAATTATATATGTTAAATTAAATATGATAACTTTAAATTATGGTTATCTATTATTATTATTCTATAATTACTACAATGAAACAAGCGCTTATAAAATCTAGCGCCACTTATATACATTCGTGAAAAATGAAAAAATATTGATAACTAACTAAAAGTAGATAATAATTAGTCAATTTTGTATTTATTTAAAAAATAAAATATTCAAAAACTAAAAAATAAAATATCCAATTTAAGATATTGACTAATATTGACTGAATTTTTATTGGTTACCTAGCATTACTAATGGAATATATATATATATATATATTAAATACCCATTCTAATCATGACACTATGTAGAAAGAGATATGTAAAACACTAGTTACTGGCGAAGCAGGGGTTAATAGTCAAATTAGTCTCTGAAATATATTATGTTCTTCAAATTAGTGCCCAATTTTAATCATATTAGTCCCCTAAAAGATACAATTCTCATCAACTAAATTAATCTCTGAAAGATATCATGTTCTTTAAATTAGTTCTCGAAAGATTTTTTAGTCATATTGGTACCTAAAAAATATAATCCTCAATCAAATTAGTCTTCCCGTCAGTCAGATGATGACATGTCATCTTTAAATGTCATGTGTCACAAAATAATTAGATAATGTGTTATCTATTATTCAATTATTTTGTAACACATATCATCTAATTAGTAAAATAATTAATTTGATTGAGAATTATATCTTTTAAATACTAATATGACCAATAAAATTTTTCAGAAACTAATATAAATAACACAATATTTTTGAGTGACTAATTTAAATATTAACTCGACGAAGTAGTAATAGCAGCAATCGCCGGAGAGGAGACAAAAATAGCAACCTGCCGGAGAGGGGTAGAATCTCCCAGCTTTGACTTGGTTTGAGTATTTTAAGCTCTGCGTTACACGTACCTCTTTTTAAGTTGCGTAATACAAACTTTCTTACAAAAATATATTTTCTACATATGTACGTGAGTGTCCTTTTTTTTTAAATCGTTCACAAAGTCTCAATCTCACGAGAGAGAGAAGGGTTTCGAACATCTATCGTCTTCCTTCGACATTGCCACCAAGAGAAAATAAATAACTGACAAAATCATATTTGATGATTAAATACGTGTTATAATTAAGAGATTTATCAACCAAAAATCACACAATTACTTGTGAATAATCATGTTTGTGAACCTTTACTCATATATGCTCTTATATATAAAAATATGTTAACTTAGCCTTAAAATGATAAGAATTTATAAATCTCATCCCATTTGATACCTTGATGAGTTTGTTAGTGTATTTCAGGTTTTTAGGGATTGAACATTGCATGAAAAAGGCTAAAGAAAGCATTAGAAGTAAATGATTCATGAAGAGAAGCCAAAAAAGAGAAAATATGACACCTTGCGACTGCACAGCTACCCGTGCCACCGCACGAGTCCCTGGGAGCATCACGGAAGAGTCTCTGTCCGCCTCGTGCGACCGCACGGTTCACTTGTGCGACCGTACGCATGCTTGAAAACGAAGTAAATCTGACTTTTTCGTTGACCGTGCGACCTCACGGAAGCGTCAGACAACAAAAATAAATGAAGGCTAAAAGTGGAATTTCATGTTTCCGGTCCAAGGCCAGGCCTCTTGGAAGGCCCAGTTCGGATTATGTGAAGGAAGAACAGCTGAAACATAAGGAATACATTCACCATTAGGATCATTCATAGTTTTAGATAGTTTTTGGAGGTTTTTGAGAGAGTTTTTCATCTTTCTCATTTTCTCTCATTTGTTCTTCATTGTTCTTCATTTCTCATCCAATTTCTAGCTACACTAGCCATATCTTTTAATTAATTTCAGTGTCTGAATACTTGTTTGATATTACTCTTATTTAATTAATTCAATATTTACTTGTTTCTATCATTTGCTCATCTTTATTTTAATTATAGCTTCCTTATTCTTATTTTCTTATTTTTATATTGCTGAATTTTATGTTAATGAATGTTTTATTGATGATTTATGGTTTAATTATACTTGTTTGATGTTTATATTGTTGATTTAGACTATTTGTTATCTTGGATTGTTAATTTCTCTTACTATCATCATATCTCTTTATTATGCACACCAAGTGTTTGATGTTTTGTTTCTTATGAATATGGAGTAGTGTTTTTGTCTTGATCATGGGTTGTAGTGTAGATGATTTTAGTCACTAACCTCTAAGGGAAAATATAGGTTAAGGATATGGTTAAAACTGTTCTGTTGACGCTAGACTTTTGCTAGTGATGAGTGGACTTTAACGAGGTGAACTTGATGGATTATTCTCGTTCACGTAAAACCTTGGTCCTTCGCATTAGTAAGTAGCCTAGGACTTATGGAACGAGATTAATCCCCCCACTCGACCATTAGACAGAGTGTGTTTGATTCCTTACGTGACAACCATTCATAATTGGACTTAGTGGTGATCATAGAGACACATTATACTTCAACTTAAAATCAAACACTTTCTATTAATTGCAACACAAGTTATTTCTTGTTCCGATTCTTGTTCACAATTCTCACCATTGCAATCCCAATATTTTCACAACCATTCGCAAGTCACAATCTTTCATTCCTAGGAGAACGACCCGAATGAAATATTCTCGATAATTTTTATTTCAAACTTGTGACACTTTTTAAATCTCGATTCGTCTATTCTCGCGTCAGTCGAAATTATACTTGCAATAAAAAATCTTATTTTTTGGGTTATTTCTAACCAGAGACAAATTTAAGGTGGGAGAGGGGGCGAGCATGGCCTTTGCCCCCAGAAAATTTCAAAACTTGTATATATTATATAAGATGCATAAATAAGTAACAAATAGGTGTCGTAGTGGTTATCTATTGAATGTTTTATATCAAAACCATTGTTTTCGAATCCCATAGGATCTATAAAGTACGGACACTTCGTTGAATTGGCGTGTTCACGTGTCGGACATGTTTTGGACACGATACTCACCAACACTCTTCCGACACGCGTGTCTTCCGTGTCTTTAAAAAAACAAAAAAATACTTATTCAGACACACTTAACACTCCAAAATATCATCACGTGTCCGCGTTTCAAACTTTATTCTTAATTTATTTTTTTAAAATGAGTTTAAAAGTAGTATATATTACTATTTCTTAAAATTAAAAATTATCTTAAATATTATATAATTTAAAAAGATATTAAAAATACTTAAAAATAATAATTTAAATTTTAATATAAATAAAATATCAAGATATTATTATAATTTTATTAAAAATAGATTATATTTTATATATATGTCGTGTCCCCATGTCATAGAAAAAATTGAAATTGATGTGTCGACATATCGCGTGTCGTATCCCGTGTTCGTGTCAATGTTCGTGCATCATAGCATAAGTTACACTCCCTCTCATTCTTTCTAATCTTTTATATTTCTTTCAATTTTTCAACACTTAGATTTATTATACATTATATAATTATTTGTCTTTGTTGTTATGAGAATCAATTTATAATAAATAAAATTATTTATTAGTATACATATATTTTACATATCTTATTCATTAATTTATTTTAAACGCATATATCAAAAGTATATTTTGGTAATTTTCTCATCTCTTCGCAAAAAATATTTGATCTATATTATTTATAATTTGTTCTTTATAATAATAAAAAGGATATATACAATTTTATAAAAAAACAAGAATTTTAATATAAGTATTATTTTAAGTTAGTAATAATTAGTATTAGAATATAAATTTATTGTTTTTAATAAAACTTTTTATTTTGATATAAAACTTACTAGCAAAAATTTTATTAAAATTAATAAAAGAAAACACTAATCTTAATTATTACATAATTCATTCTATAATATTAGGTTATATAACAAAAGGAAATTAATTATATAAACTCTCTCCAGCCTCTCCTTCGTATGATTTCTGGATCCGCCCCTGTTTTTAACCGACTAGAGCAGGCGCGTCAATGACTAATATTGGAAACATAAATAAAACATCAAATCCAACACCAAAGTTACAACATAAATTGAAATTTGCTCTTTCTACCTTTAGTCTTACACTTATTTCTAATGATTATCCGTCTCTTTTCAGCATCATATATTTTGCTACTTCATAACATGTAGTTATTACATGAACCACTTGCATTAAAAGAGGCTCAGCCTCCATTCATACAGTATCAAAAGAGGCTCAATCTCAATAAAATCAAAAGATATTCCGCCTCAATTACAACAAGCACCTGATGAAGCTCCGTCTTAACAATATAATAGCATCAAAACATAACAGCATCAAAAAGGGGTCGCATCATCACAAATACAAAACATAAATAAAGAGAAACTTAATTAAACAATAATTCTAATGTGAGTGTCCTCTTATAAATTACTAATCCAACATCTAATCATCGTTTTTAGAGTGGATTTAAAATGATTCTTTCTATAGTTCGAAAAATGTTAGGTGTATAAGTATGTTTGCTAACTAAATTTAATTAAATTGATCTCAATTTAACAAAAATCAATCACATTAATTGAAAATTAAGAACAAGAAGGAAGAAACACATTAAAAAAATATATAATTAGACCTAATTATAAAAATGGCTTATACACCTATCCTTTACTCTTTGTGCAATGTTTATTGAAAAATAACTTCATTTATGATTTGTAGGTTTCAGACCCAATCCAAATAACGTTTATGAAAAATAACTTCATCATGAATCAGAATATTCTAGACATCGGTTTAAGCGGCCGTGGAGAAGACTACACGTGCCATTGAATATGTTTTTGGTGGGATGGGCATTTATTTGTTTGGTCAAGGTCACATGTAAGCAATGGGTGTTGTATATGATCGGTTTTTGGTGAACAGTATTGATGGGTCGTGGCATTTTATGGTGCAAAATATAACGGGCTTGGCATTGTGGCAAGAAAACTGTGGTTCCAAAAACATATGGGTCGTCCATATCGCCATCACTTGTGTATCTCAGAAGATGATGAGCGCCATATATGTAATGAACATTGGCTACTCTACGGCATTTCATTGAGCAGAAATGTGGGGAATTTTGCGGGGCTTAAAGGTAGTTTGGAGGGTCGGGAGTTCCACTCCTGTTTTGTGCATGTAGCAATTTATTGGTCAGTGGTAGAATGTTAAACAAAGTTTAAATTCGTGATAAATTAGTCATCGATCTGTCGAGTTCGAGATATCATAAGTAACAAAATAAAAAAAGGTAGCTTGGGAGTTAGGAATTAGAAGAGATTATTGAAATTCAAAACTGATACTAAAGCTACCTTCATGCTATTCAAATAGCCCGAAAGGAATGAGGATCATCCAGAGCTCCTGATGATCCTACAAATGAATTGAAGCAGAGAGAACGGAGATTAGAATTTAGACACATGTAATTAATTTAGATTAGTCAAGTGATTATTTAACCAGAGGTATTAGAAATAAAAGTGTGTTCAAAGTCTAATTGAGTTAGTTTTATTAGTAATAGAAAATGCTATAAATAGATACGAAAATAGTGTAACCAGGCACAATAAAATTAATAAATAATATTATTTTTTCTTTGAAATTCCACCATCAATTAAATTATTCTCTCTTTCTCTTCTTCTTCCTTTGATTCTTTCTTAAATTTTCATTTTTCTTCTATTCTAAATTCTTCCGCTTTCGTTGGCTACCATACTCATTTTTTTTTTTTTTTGGCGATCTCACCTTCAATAAAGTAAATTGGAAGTGTATCAAACACACTGAAGAAAATATTTCCATTGATTAAAAATATCAAAGAGAGGCAAGAATACAATCGATTATTTTCATTGATGATTCATTACAGTACTACTTTATTATTTATTATATTATTTCTTATTAGTAATTAAATTATTCTTATTGGATTTTGGCTAGGGTCGTCAAACTAGGTGAAATTTGTCAGGCTATATCTACGGCCCGATTTTTTTTTTCAAAACAGTCAATAATTTTTTCTTATAAATTTTCGTATTTGACTTGAAATCTTGATTTAATTTTTAAAGGGTTTTAGCTACTTTTTTTTGATGACTAAAGGGTTTTAGCTACTTGAAATCCTGATTTAATTTTTTAAGGATTTTAGTTCAATGGTGTTTTTTGTTCAAATTTTTATTTTTTGAGTTGAAAATTAGATTTTGTGTTTTTTATTTTTTGTATTTTGTATTTAATTTTTCATAAATAAACGGGTTTGGTTTAACCCATCGAACTAATCATATAAACAAGTCGAACTAAAAAATTATGGTCCATAAATAAAATAGATTTATACATGTTGGTTCGTTTAAGGTTTAACTCACTCGCCTAAGTGGATGGGCTTAAAATAGACCGAACTGGCAGATTTAAAAACTCTAATTTCAAAGTATTTTTATCCCTCACAAAATGTCGGGAATTTAAATATTGTCTTATGTATACCATGACTTAGTGGTTAACAAAAATTCTTAAATGAATTTTAAAGCTGAAATGAATTAAACTACCCACTCGATTAAGAGCTCTACTTCAGGAAAAATCTAATACAACATTCTGTGGAAAAAAAAAAAGAAAAACCACTCGAAATTATATTGGAAAGTATGATTTAGGTCAATAATAGCTCCAAGCATGATTATATCCGAAGCATACAAATTTGATGAGTAATGATAATATATCCTCTCTTTTTAACCCATGAGATGAGTAGTAATGATAATCACACGTATATTTTCCTCCTAAATCAATTCCTTGTGTATATCTTAGAAAATGATGAGATGAGAAAACATGTATCTTATCAAAATTAATTATGACGCTTGTTATACGGATGGTCCATATATATTTCAACACATAGACATTGCATTATTTTACCTATGTATATTAGAAGAAGATTAAAATAAAAATTTTAGGAGGGACTAAATTAAAATGTATGTATAATTTATAATAAAAAGTTATGAGTTAGTGGAGATCATTATCCTCTTGATTTATATGATCCTCCGCGCCTAATAAAAACTATGATGATCAAATCAATGTATATCCAACAAGTATAAGCACTAAGGTAAGACTGTTTACTAGAAGGGATTAGCACCAGATTTTTTTTCTTTATTTTTATAGGATATCCTAGATTCGATAGGTTTAGACTAATCCTTTGCATGTTATTGAGTGTCTTTCTTTGGAGTTTGACGTGACTAGGTCCCCTTCTACATACATATAGCTCCTAAGATTCATTAAACTAAACACTTAAATAACCCAAGTTATTTACCTCTTATGTTAGAATATGTGCTTCGATTTTTTTTTTTTTTCATTTCTAATGTGACAAGATTTACTCTAAATCTTTGGATATTAGGCAGCCTAATTGTACAATTGGAGGGTGAATTTGGGCCAATGAGGTACTTTATGCCCAGTTGAGAGTAAACACTTAACAAAATCTTAATTACTAGCAAGTAACATGAACATGATCAAGATTTTGAATCAATAAAATAAAACATTTTATTTTGCATGCATAGTGGCCCCCATGCTTGAGAAGAGCATGTGAAAGAAAGGGTGCAGATGCTGCAGATACAGTGCACTCTAGCATGTGAAGGGATGGGGAAGTTGTGCAAATATGAGACATGTCTTGTATATTGCACCATTAACCCTAAACCACATGTCATTATTTCATTTGTTTGAATTAAACTAAAAAAAAAAAAAGTATTATGGGTTTTCAGCAGAGTAGGCCACCAACTAACCTTGAATTATCTATGTATCTTTGTAACAAGAACAAACCCCTTGTTTGGATTTTGCATGACTCATCACCTGATCCAAGGCACCTACCAAACAAATAATAGACCTGATTATTAGTTTAAGGGGCTTTAATTTAATTATGTTAGGGTCATATGTATGCATGATATGATTGATTATCTTTATTTATTTGTACTCCATCCATCTCTAATAACTTAATTAACATTTCAACTGACTAGAGATTAGAGATATATAGATATAGATTCTATTCTATCTATGCACCATGATTGGTTTTGACTGCTTTTTTATTCCAACAAGGCTTAATTCAGTGCATGCCTATATATGCCTTCATCATAAATAAACAAGATCTTATTTGAATTATAGTATTGTCATTCAGGAGCTACAGGAATAATATTTGAAGTAATATGCATGCTTCGCTTGAATTAATGGGATATTCATGATTCCCTCGAATTCAAGATTAAAGGCGATGAATTCCATATATGTATGAAATCAAGACCACTACTATATTTATCAATATAAATGAATTGTATGTCCTCAGTTTTCAAATCATAGTAATTAATAAAATATTGTAGATATTTTATAGCAGTAATGATGACAAATCAAATTAAAGTGGCATAGTATCGTATAGTAGTAAAATTGAAGCCATCAATCAAATCAAAATCATGCACTAGTGAGTAATTAACTAACAATCAAGAATTACTAAGATGACAGATATTCTAATTCCATAAAGGAATAATAATTTTACCCTATGATTGTTTCTCTTCTGTTTATGTCTGTGACATTGAGGGAGTAAATTTGACCAAGTTTGGTAATGTATGTTATGTTCCGTACGAGAGAATGTGAAGAAGCTAGCTCTTATTAAAGGTGGTGTATGTGTGTGGAGGTCTCAAGATTCAAACCCATTGATGATGAGAAAACTCACTAACATGATGCCCATCATTGATGATTTAACCAACTTTATCTGATTCAAAAGTAACAACAAAATAATGAGACTCAAAACAACTTTATTATTTGATGCTTGTGGGGAGCAGAATCAATTGAAAACAATCATGAAGGTTTTCACTGATATAGATGGGACACCAAAGCACACAAACCCCCACATTCATACAATTTCTCTGGAAACACTAATTTTCCCAATCAACTCAATTATTGCATAGTAAATTCACAAGTTAAGGTGAGTAATGTGTTTATACTGTGGGATTTCAACTTATGAACTTAAATGGTAAATAAACTCTAGTTAATTGGTTAATGAAGCTGACATGAAGTGTATGAGAATATATAACAGAGTGTAAATAATTTCAGAATTCCAAAAGTTGCCTGAGTCTGCATGTAGTAAAATTGGAATGAAAAGGACATATTCACTTTTGAAATTCATAGATAGATGGAATGTAACATATCCTTAAACATCAATTTGATGATCATATTCTCATTCTGTGTCTCCCTCTCAGCATTACCAAATTTGATTCAGTGATTTTGATACCACTATCCCTTTCACTCAAATAGCTTCTACTTACAGTATTGAATCACAAACACAGGAACAGAAACTGAGAAACCGTCAACTTCATTATTTTAAGGAAAATTAAAAGTGAACTTTTAAGGAGAGTGAACCTTTTTTGTTGTTGCTGTATCAAGGAGTGAACTTTCTTGGTACTCTTCTACCTTTTTTTTTTTTTTGCCGTTAACGGTAAAATCTATACAATCGTTAATCGGTAGCTCGAATGATTTGATGATTGGTCCAATTTTCATAACATTGGTTATTACTATCCATCCCAAAAATAGGCCTAGGCACTTTGACCAGCCCAATAGAGATTTGCTTGGGGGCATTTTGATCCATAACGAAAACCATCATATCAGATTTTCGTAAATTCGGAACATAATTTGATATGTTCGCACAATTTTTTCTCGAATTCACTCTCTAAACACTATAAATAGAGTTAAAACGTATTATCAAAATATGTTTACTAACCCTAATCCTAATACCTTTTGGACTGAGATTAACTTGAGTATCAAAGTCAAAGTCACACTTATATCTATCAACAGATTTAGTGAAAATTCTTTCCCTTCCGTAAGAGTTCATTCAGATAAACCCTATCAAACTACTGTGAATATGGCAAGGTACTCAAACCTAAAGAATATCATAAAATCATCAAAAAGAATATAGCAAAGATGTTATGAATAAGAAAAACATGAAGGAGGCGTGAAAGGGGCAAAGAGGTAAGAGTGATGAAAAGATAAACTTTTGAAAGAGTCTTTAATATGAAAAAGGGGCCCAAATTTCTGATATTAATGATTAGCACATCCACTCAATCTTATTCAGTGTCTATGCCTAACATGAAGGCAACAAAGTAGAAAAAAAGCATTCCTATATCTTTCTCCAAAATTCAACATAATCTTGCACTCAACTGCACCAATAACCATACCTTCAATTTTTTCCTTCCCATGGCATGTCAAAATTTGCTGTTTCACACTTTAATTGGCACACAAACCAATGACAAAAAATTGAAACAATAATGTATAAGAAATATTCATCTATGTTTTCCTGTAACCTTAAAATTATACAGAAGAAAAACAGTGCTGATATAGTGTGATATGTCATGGACCATTATTGTAGCTATTACAAAAATGCTATCTCTTGTGTTATGCGATTCTAGTCATCATCAATTTTGAGAAAATATAGCTACCTTACATATGACTTTGATACAGTCATACAGCCTCATGAAAGATTTTCAAGTGGAATTTTCTTTTTTTTTTTTTTAAGTGGGAATTTCAAATTGTATGCATTCTAAATTTCTAATGAATGCGTGATACCCTCTAAAGTTTTTTCTTTTCTCTTTTTCTCTGTAATATGTTGAGAAAGTTTGCCACTTTGGAACAAACTAAAGTCTTTCCCACTTACTCATTTTTTCTGTTGGAGTTTTTCTTACTAAATTTTCTCCTATAAATTTTTTAATGAGGCTGACCTCAAGTGAGTAATAATATAAGTGACTTGGTGAATTTATGATATTTTACTTTGTTTGCCTAATAGGTTAAGTTTAAGCCTTCTCATTGACCCAACATTTATAGGGTTATTCTAGAACAATTTAAAAATTAAAATTAAATAAATTTAGCATAATTGTAACAACAAAAAATATTAAAAAAATAATAATTCTATGTAAACAACAATAAGTGGTTTTGGCTAACTAAGTCTAACCAAATCATTTATTTTTATGTTAAATAGAAGATTATTTCGCGTGCAATTTTTTATATTATTTGACATCGAAATAATATTCTATTTAACATAGAAATAAATCACTTGATTGAACTTGGTTAGCCAAAACCACTTGTTATAACCCTAAATAATATTATATGAACAAATACTTTTAACAACCTCAATAAAAATCATTCTTATCAGTAAAAATATATATCATATTATATAACTTAATTAGACTCCGTTAATAAAATACTTGAAGGAATAGAATACGATAGCTGTATGCATATTAATCACGTGTAATGTAAATATGTGTATGCAACTTGTGCTCCCTTGAAAAAAATCTAGTTCTGCACTTAAGTGGCAAGAAAAATTTATCTCTTTACAGATGAGATGATGAATGTTCTTAACTTTCCTCCTCCTTCTCCTTCTTCTTTTGTTTTTGTTTTCAATAAAAATAATATATATATTCTATTATTTTTCATTTTCCAATACATTAGTTGTAAAATACAAAGAAAATAAAAATGTTGGAAAGCACCTAAGAATTTTTGCATTGGATGATAGTATGATACATTTTACTTCTTGCTTATTGGTTCTCCAGCACAAGTGTCTTTAAACAGGACAAATTATAATATATAAAACAAAGAGAGATGTCATATTCTTGGTTCATTTAGTCAATTGACATATCTGCTATTTTTGTTATTACATTTCTACTACCATATCAATATCAATGTGGGACAAGTTATTAATGCATCTTGATTTTTCTTTTTTAATTCTTGTTTTTCAATGACTTGTGTCAGAATGAAGAGCTGCAATGTTTGAAATCAAATGAAACGGCTCTAATAATGTAGACTTGTGTAGAATACAGAGAGTTTTGACGCATGATAATTACATACGAGAAAGAAGAAAATATATATGAATTGAAACATAAAAACAAATTAATTGAAGATTGGATTGCCTATACATAGAAAAAAGGTTGGTACAGGTACATAGACAGCATTGCCTAGAAAAAAAAAAAAAAAGAAGAAAGAAAATTGAAGGTCACTTTCAATATATATATATATATATACTAAGGACCTCTCAAATTAAAGATAAGATGATGATAATCTAATAAATTAGTTAAAAATTAGCAGAATAAGAATGATAATTATGTGAATGGATGGGAAAATTAAAGAGAACAGAGCTCAACGGAGCCATAATGAAGCAACTCCTGAATCATTTGCTCAATGTGATCTTCTTCAAGAGGCTTAATAAAGTCTTCATCATTATTCTCCACTTTAACCTTCTTCATCATAACCCAGTTATTCCCATCTGATGATGATGATGAAGATGAACATTGTACTTGTTGTTGTGATTGTGATTGTAATTGTTCCTCCTTGTGTGGTCTCTTCTGAGGTGAAAACAGAACGCCACTTTCATCGTGTGGGTTTGATGCAGTGGAAAATCCATTAGAAGAAGAAGAAGAAGGTAATGGCGAAGGAAGAGATGAAGGCCTAGTGATTTGAAGTGATGCCATGTAACACCTGTGAAGCTTAGCAGTTAAAGTAGCAGAGAGAAGCTTTGATGGTGTTGAATGAGAGGCATTTGGGTTGTAAGGGAAGTTGGTTCTGGCTCTTGTCCCACACATCAATCTTGCTGCTTCATCATAAGCTCTTGCTGCATCTTCTGCTGTCTCAAATGTTCCAAGCCATATCCTTGTTTTCCTGTTAACACATCATTCATTTCTTAATTAATAACTAATAACATTAACATGACTACTCGCATCAAGACATTTTCATGTACGTACAGAATGGGGTGGCGAATTTCGGAGACCCAAGAGCCCCAATGCCTTTGACGGACACCTCGGTATCTTTGTTGTGCTCTGGCCATGGATGTTGGTGCAAAATGTGATGAGTTTTGGGGGATGGAGTTGGAGGGAGAATGGGGTTTATGTACTTGTGTTCATTGCCCTTTTTATTTAATTATTTTCTATAGAGGGTCCCACTTGGAGGATTTTGAGGTTATTATAAACTTGGTTCTTTGTGTTTACCTTAGCAGCTATATGTTGGCTGTATTGCAATTTGTATGCTATGATTATGGAATAAGTGCTTTTAGGAAACGAAATTATCAAAAACATTCACATGCCTGCCTTCCTATATATGTCAATTTGTGTACTCAATATAATTATGTGTCATTTAGTAATAAATTTTTTACTTTTCAAAGATTTTTGTTAAAGTTGATTTTTGAAAAATAATTTTTTAAAATGTATGGTAATGTTTATGTTTAATAAACCAAATTAAAAGTGGCTTTCAAAAAGTACAAGTAATAATAATTTTTTAGTTAAAAAATTAAAAATTAAAAATTACCATAATAATCATAAATATAAATAGAACAAATTTGTCTGTGTGAATGAAATTCAAATTTTACATCAATAATTTAATCAATGGTAAATACAAATATTTGTTTATTATGAAGTTATATTAAATTTTTTTAAATTTTCATAAGTAGTAAATTAAAATTTTAAAAAATATCTCTAATATTTATTTCTTAAATTTTCTTTCTAATTGTTTATAAGTTTTTTTTTATATCTACCGTTAATTTTTTTATAGTTAACATTAATCCATATTTTTTTTTTCAATTTTACCCCTTAACTATAAAGAGGGCCTACTTGCATACAATTAATTTTAATGGATATTTAATTTATGTATTATCACATTAATACAATAAAATTATACAAAGATAAATGTTGGATTGGATAATAATTAAGTATAAAACTCTCATGTATGTCATGAATATATGACAATTAAAATTCATCTTCAAATCACTACAAAAAATCTTCCGTTTAGCGGCGGTTTTCTAGCCGTTTAGCGGCGATTTTTAACCGTCGCTAAACGGTTATCAGCGGTTTTTAAAACCGCCGCCTATACGGGTGCTGGCAAACGATTTAGCGGCGGTTTTATAAACCGCCGGAACAACCGTCGCTAAACCATATTTTTTATTAGCGGCGGTTTTAAAATCGCCGCGAAACATAAACACTGATTTGAATTTCAGGTATTTAGCGGCGGTTTTCAAAAAATGTCAAATGCGCCTTTAGCTTTTTAGCACGCTCCTCCACGGTGCACCAGCGATGCTACACTCTATGAGACTTCCTTTTTTTGTAATTAATTTTGAAAAGTTATCTAGGTAAGATTCGAACGCGGGACACAAGGATCCAAATTCTTCCCACATGCAAGCCTTCCACCAAGCCAATTCAACATTCGATATATATATATATGAAAATTTTTATAAATATTTATGTTGTGCATTATTTTAAATGATGTAAATTAAGTTATTGATATTTTCATTAAGAGGTCTAATTAATTTATGGTTTATGTCTTATTTATTATTTATAAAAATATTTTGTTAACTCTAAAAGTTAAAATCATCACTTTTTAATTTATTAGATTTACGTGATGTGAAATATTATTTTTATCATTTAAATTTTGTAAACATATGTTGTGAAAAATATAAATTAGACACTTAAACAATTGAAGTAATAATAATAATTAGGAATGAAACTTACCTACAAACAACACGTTTAGCGGCGGTTTTACTAAAACCGCCTAAAATCACTGCTAAACACGACACAAAATAATGATGATACACCTCCGTTTAGCGGCGGTCTCGAAAAGCGACAATAATTGCATTGGTTTAGCGGCGGTTTTAGCAAAACCGCCGCTAAACACAAAAGTTTCCGACCAATTACATAAATCGCCGCTAAACCGCCGTAAAAAAACTGCCGCTATCTAACAGAATTCTTGTAGTGAATGCAGATAATATGAAACAAGCAAACTTAGCTTATAAAACAAAAAAATAAACCAAGTTGGCTTTAAAAAAAAAACCAGGATTATGTGATTGGTCGGTAATATTATTATTATATATTGCTTTTACTCTCTCTCTCTCTCTATCTATCTCTTTAATCCATTAGTGAAGATCGAAGCTAAATCCACAGATTCTGTTCATGTGATGAGTAGAGAGCAATTTGTAGACAGTGACTGCAAATCTTAATCACCTTGGTGTGAGGTTTCAACTACAAATCTTTGAACATGATCATTCTCAAATATAAAACGAGAACCAATTGCCTTAATCAACACATTTTGATTGTCTCATTTTTATATAAGAATAAGATCATATCACATTTAGATGTCGGGGGACCATTCTATTTCTTGCAACCAACATAACCGATCGATGATATATATGTTTGCTGCTTCACAAATTACAAACATCGATAAATATTGTGCACTATGTATGAATTTTGTTACATTGCACCAATATATATATGCTACTAATCTAGCTATCATCGATTCTTAATCCTAGCCTATATTATTGTTATTATTATAATTATTGGGTCAATCCCAAGTAGGGATACATCGGTTTAAGAGAAAAGATTCTTAGATCATCATCATAATTACCCTAACAACATATCAAATCTCCTTCACTATTTTCAAATCTCTAATCTATTAGGGCAACTAACCCCTCTCCTTTTTTCCATTTTTCCCCTCTTTATTTTCTGTGGGCCGGGGACGAGAGCATATATATATATATATAGAAAAGTCACGGAGTAAAAAAATATCGGTACTTGGTACAAGTTAAACAAAAGGATATTTATTTATGTAGCTTACAATCTAGCCAGCTTTAGGTGATGAATTTTAATAAGAGCAAGCCTAGGTAATCAATAAAAATTCAGCCAACAATTTGAATTAGATGTTTTATTTTTTTAGATTTCGGATGTTCTGTTTATAGATTTTGGATGTTTTGTTTCTAAAATTAGCTGATAATTGTTTTAGATTTCAGATGTTTTATGACTTTCATTGTGGATATTTTATAAATTAATGATTATGAATGTTCTGTTTTTTATTAGATGATTTATTGGTTTAAAAATAATTAATTACATATACTTTCTCTTTTAATAAATGATAGTGTTTCTGATCGTGATTCAAAGCCTTCATATTGAGTAGTGATATTTACATAATCTTTTATATATATATATATATATATATATATATATATTCTTAATAAAAAATTTCTACGATGGATACTTTTTTAAAAATTTAATCTTGCATTCATTTGAATTAATATTAATCAACTCTCTTCTTTTTATTTTCTCTTATACGACCTTATCAATTGCTTTTAATACCAAAAATAATTAAAATATAAAAAAAATGTACTAGCTAGGTTAAGAGCTTCCTTGGGAAGTGTTATGTTGCTGATATAGATTTAGTTTAATTGGTTCAGAATATAATTTACATGCATGCATTTTGTAACACAGAAGAGAAAAAGAAACATTATGAGATAGAGTTGGTATATAAGTCATAAGTTGAGCAGTATTTTTTAGGGTTTTGGTAGGTAAATAATGGTCCATATATATGTTCTTCCAAATACTATTCACCCACATGTACAGAATTGATCATCCATCACTAGATTATGCTAATTAAATTACTACAAATGAAATTCTCTTAAGATACATAAATTAAATTACTTTTCCGAACAGTTCAAATAATATACAATATAATTTAAAAAAGAATGGTGAATTATTTATTATTTAAACATGTCATAAAGTACAAGGCAGTTAGGCAGGGATAATTTCTTATCCGTGTTTTGTTTCACAACAAATTATGTTTGCGGAGTTCACTGAACTGGGACTAACTTCCATCTAAATCCCATGTGATCATAAACTACCAACGGCAAGATATGTATATATATACCTTAGCTTCTTTCTTTTAAAATAAATAAATAAAAGAAAAAGAAAAAGACAAACAATAATGGGGTCCATTCTATGGAGGGTGAAGTTCCAGGCATGTCTGTGCGCCACGTATACAAAATGATATATATGGTCAATGAAGTGCTGTTCATGTTATTTTCTTAGTGAAGAATCCTTTTTATTAGCTTGCAGTTGCAGTTTAATTATCTTACTTAGTTTTATAGCTTAAACTTGGTTCTACATATACTTTCTAGTTTTTTGGTATAGTTTGGCTTTTTGTTTCTTTCTAAGTTGAATGAATATATAATACAGTCATCGACCACTAACAAAAGGGAGGAAAAAAGAATAGAAGAAGGGAGACAAAAGAACAAGTAACATGTATGTCATGGATTGAAAGATATTTGGAACTTTATATCATCCCTATCTATGTCTCTATATCTTCAAAATTTCACATTTGTTTTTATTTTTCCTAATAGCTAGAGAAGTCCTTTTTTAAAAAGATAGAACATGAGTTTGCCATTTTTTAAAAAAAAAAAAAAAGAAAAAGAAAATAGACGAATAATTTTTTTTGGTTAAAGTTGAATAGAAATAAATATCTGACTAATAATTGAAAATATAAAAATGTCATGAACTTTTAAAATTTGAGATATATAAATCCATTTAAAGTAGAGAGACATATTTAGCTTCATATTGGATGAGAAGACTTATATATCTCGCGTTTTAACAGGTGATGGACGTTTTTTTATTTTTAATTAGTTATGAATTGAATTTATTGGTTATTGAATTAAAAAGTTCAAAATTTATTTGTCTTTTTTCTCTTTTAAAAAACACTCTTAATAATAAATAATTCAATTTAATTTTATTCATAATATTTTTAATTTATGTCAAAAGTACTCTTACACATTAATTCTATCTAAAAAGTTAGGGATAAAATTAAAAATATTTAGAAATAATTTTGATATAAATAAAAAAATTATAAATAAAATCTAATGAAATTAAATATAAAAAATTAAGAAAATTACAAATATTATTAAGAATAAAAGGCATATTTTACTTGATTTTTTTAACTTGGTGTACAGCTAATAACAAGAAATTGATATTGATATATGCACAAAAGGTCAAGAGGTTAATATTATATATACATAACCCACCTTTACTACATACGCGTGAAATGGGTCCCAAAACATAACATGGGTGATGATAGCAAAAGTATTGTGTTAATAGTTTATTTAATTAATAAGCAATAACCTTAATTAAACCTCCTCTGATCTCTATATGTACACCAAAAAACATATTTGTTCATATTCATGACGCCCATGCTGTTCATGTCACAAAGCATACACAGACAAACTACTTCTTCACATGCCAATATGAATAAATTAATATAAGATCATTATTGAATTCAAATAATAGCAACAAAGAGCAGTGCAAGGGTCAGCTGAAGGATATGTAACATAACAATATAACATGGGATTTTTGTCTATGAAACTAGCGATATATATATGTATGAATTGAATAACTTATGTCTTTTTCTTTGTGTTGAATATACACACACATGCATGAACCATATACATATTCCTCATGTGCCTCAATTGTCTTTTTCTTCATTTGTTTGCTTTCTTCATTTCGTCTTATTGTTCGATTAATAATAATAATAATAATAATAATTAACTTGATGGACATATATATCTATATCCATCGAGAAAAAAAAAGGTTTATCAGTTAAAGGAATTTTTTTTAAATGAATAATATTAATGTAATATTTACCCTTTTAAATAAAACTATGTATATTTACTTGTTTTTTTTTTAACTATGTGTCGGGTAATGCTTGAGTCACTAAAAGAGGTCAGTGCCGCGCACGGGTAGACGATGCGGCACTGTTTCCGCAAAATACCGTAGCAAAAAACGATCATACATGTACTTGTTAGGCATGAAGATAAAGGAGGTGAATGAGTACAAAGATTTATTTCTAAGATATATATACTGTTTATAACTACCTATTAGTACTCATCCATAAAATGAAAGTCATAGACCATGCTTATTAAGACTATTTTTAATCTTAGAACTTTTATTATTTTCTATAAATATGTTTAAATTTCAGCCTCCAACTCCTATCCAAACTATATATTTTGCAATGCCCCAATCAAAGCTTCTAGTTCTTGATTGTTGGGAAAATTCAGGTTCAAATCAGAACCTATCTAACAACGGAAGCACCAAAATAATTTTTCCACAACCTGTGCAGTTAAATAGGCAACACCAAAGATACTCCAAGCAGCAGATAATATGCAGAAATTAATAACAGGAGACACAA
>JASCZI010272187.1:29882-54266 GCA_036250425.1 Stylosanthes scabra
TGCATTTCTCTCTTTCTTTCAATTCTTTTTTCCTTGTCTCAAATCCCTAATCTCTTCATTGTATATATATATACCACTTCTTCTATTATTATTATAATTAGTTTTTGGGCCTCAACTTATATTTGGGGAGCCCATCCAACATTGATGATCTTATTTTCTTTAGAATGAGTTGAGTTTTTTTTAGGTACTATGCAATAATTTATTTGTAAGATATATATTGTTTAAATTTTGGGTAAAGGACATTTATGCCCCTGACGTTTCAAAAATTGTACAAATTCACTCCTGACTTTTGTGAAATACTTAATAACCCCTGATCTTCGAAAAAACAGTACAATTATACCCCTTTGTTAGTTTGACTCGGCTAAAAAAACAAAAATTGCTTATGTAGCTATTAAAAAAACATTTGTGATTCTTTTTTTCCATCATGTGAGTGATTTTGTAAGGAATTCTATTGAAAGTTTTCGTTTTTTTTAGCTGAGTCAAACTCACAAAGGGCATAATTGTACTATTTTTTCGAAGGTTAGGGGTTATTAAGTATTTCACAAAAGTCAAGGATAAATTTGTATAATTTTTTAAAAGTTAGGGACATAAATGTACTTTTCTCTTAAATTTTTTTACATATCATTCTCTTCACTTTTTCGTGTCAAACTCCATTCACTAAAAAATACTCTTATTGTGGGGTCAAAGAATGAGTGTTGCATGCCCATAACTTATACGATTTGCTTCTACCAATTTTGTTGACTATATTTTTCAAATTGGCATTTGTTTTTTTTTTTTATCGTTAGTATTCACAAGAGGATATGTGAGTTTTGTCAAAAAATCACAAGATCTAATCTACATTACAAATTATTAAAACTAAATAAATTCTATTCAATTACAATCAATAAAACTTTACTCCGATCTACTTTGATACACCCATATATATGCTGTTTTTGTCACCTTGCCTCTTCATTACTGCTATGCCATCGAATTTCTTCGATTCCATTAGTTATAACTGTTTTTCAACACAGGATATTGAAAGATTTATAAGTTGCCGCGGCCAGATCCGGAGGCATTGACTTTGCCTAGTGCGGCAGCGTGTCTACGCGGCACTCCCTTGCATGCTTAATGCTGTGTCCTCGCGGCACTCCCAATAACTTATAACGATAAATGTTCATAACTTTATTTAAATCGGTAAATACTATATTAATTTTATTTATTTAAAAAAAAAATCCTCAGTTAAAGCTTCCCATGAAATTCTTTTCTTGTAGCTAATAAAGAAAGAACGAAAACTAAGATAGTTCCCATTCCGATCCTACTAAGTTAATTAATTAATTAGTAGTTATTATACATTCAACGCTCTATATTATTTTACTGTTTTATTTTTACCTTTGAAACGAAGATGAAATTAAATAGCTCGATTGATCGGATAAATAAATAAAATTAACAAATTATTAATTAATGGTAACAGAGAAATAAATTTAACCGAATAAAACTCATCTAAATTTATTAAAATCAATCTTAAATTAATATGATAAAACTTATAAGTAATGAAAAATTATAAATTTAATAATTTTTTAAAAGAAAAAATTTCCTATTTAACCACATGAGACGATCAAGTTGCCGTGCATAAACATATGTAAGTAGTTTTCAATAGTGAAGGGACTGAAGGCTTATTTACGCGTTTCGTTGGTAAGCAAGAAATTTTTTAAAAAAATGAGAAGGGTGAGACGTGAGGGTGAATAAAAGGGATGATGTGACACTAAAAATTACATTAACATCACATATTTTATATTATTTTTATTCACTTGTTACATTAATCCACAGTCCGCACTACATGCCCGAGATTGCACCTATAGATTTTCCTGGGTAAAAATTTAAAAAATGAAAAAATAATTTAACTTGATTTTCTATACGAAAAAGGCTACATGGCCAGCGATATTTATTAATTTTTGGTCAACATATAATCAGTATATATTTTACATTTATAACTCAAATAATTTATATATTCATTTATCTCATTTTGCATCTATACTTATTATATTTTGCACACATATTTTTCATACATTATACTCATATTATATATATTTTACACTTATATTTTTAAATTTATTATATATAAATATATTACTGGTTATATTGTGAGAAGTTTTCTTTATATATATATAATAGTGTTTCAATTAATTAGACTTTGTTATGATAAGATAAGATGTATTGTTTTAACCTAATTTTTCGATAAATAGATATTGAATTAGGACATGTAAAATTTTATATGAAGAAAGCAAAAAAACAAAAATAAAAAAAAAATTAGCAAGTGCTTTCAATTTTTAAACTATTAACGACAAAATGGAAAAGGAAAAGGCATATGCAACTTCCATGTGGATGTTCCTATTTTGTCTGCACCATTAATGTATTTGCATAATACAAAATTAATAATGCTCTTTCTAACCATCATACACTATGAAACTAACACATTATGACTAATAAAAAGCCAATATATATTATGAATGATAAGTTATATAAATTTTGAATGATAACTTATTGTTGTATATATGAGTCACGGATGATAACTCATATAAACTTTGGATGATAACTTAATTATTGACTCTTTATTAACTCTCTAATATTAATTCTATAGCATTATTATAACAAATTAACAATCCAACTACTCCAATAATTAATTATATATTACTATGCATTGTTTTGTTTGGTTATATTCTCTTTCTTTATCATGGTTTTGCATAAACACATACTAGAGGTTTCATTCTAAGATTGTCTTGCTTAATTAGTGCATGTATGTCAAGTAAATCAATTTACCAAAAAAAAAACAAAGTAAATGGCTTTATCGATCTTTATACTATTATTTTTATATATTAATACTGTTTCACTAACTCAATACATTATTCATTTAATTTATTCAAGAATCTTCTAAATTAATAATTATTTTAGTAATTTAGTTGTTGAAATTTCTCGTGTGGAATGTATTGGTTCTTTATCCGTCCAATTGGATAGCATTAATTATATTACTAGAGGACTTAGTTTTTATTTGTCCCCACAGAAATTAGTCAAAACGAAGCACATGCTTCACTCACTGTTCCAAACTGCAAAATGCCAATACTTGGAGGTAATTTATCAAATTATTATCAAACCACAACCAAACCATATTGATTGTTGCCTAGTGCATTATCATATTATTATATAATATTTCTTCATCTTTATTTAACTGTTGTATTTCTAGCATCATCATGGCGTTGCTGTCAAAATCATTATAAAGTTAACACATATAGTTACAAAATTAAGGAGCTACTTTCTTGGCATGAGAGAGGAAATTAATCAAGAGTGGGTTTGAATTAGCAATGGAAGAAGTCTAATCAAATATCCTAAGTAGATTTGGGCAACAGAATAGAAACCATTATATGAGATATAGTTAATTATATTCCAACATTATACTATAAATTGTTCAAGATAGATATATAGCTAGGTAGCTAGCTAATAGCTATGTAGCTTTTAATTAATTTAGATAACGGGAAAAATATAAAATTCGGAGCGATAATTAAGGGAACTAGTAGGTGTAGGAAAGGAAAGTCGTGTGTAAATTAAATTACCTATTAATGTTGTCATCATGCATGTGACTTGATTATTTATTTATTTATAATTTAATTTGTGTAAGAAAGTGGTACCCGCCAGCGCCAGCATTATTATCAATTGGTAGCTACTATATATGGAGGTTGAATCATAGAGATTGAAGACAGATTTCAAGTTTCTTTAATTGGATGGTACAAGAAACTGTGTTGGTCTTCATGGAAACTAGTAGATTCATGTAATAATAATAATAATAATAATAATAATAATAATAATAATAATAATAATAATGTTTAACAATGAAAGGGATATGATGTCGGTAAATAATTATCTTGTAGACTATGTCAACAAGCTTCAGAAAGGAAGAAAAGAAAATCCTAACAATTTTTTGGTCATGGAGAATTTAATACTTAGCCTATTTTAATTATTACAAGTTACAACAGCTCAACTTAAAGATGAATCACATTTTTACACGCATTATGTCTCGTAAATTAAAATACATAATTCAACGAATTCCCGAGTTTTGGTTAGAATAATGACCAAATAAATTAGAAAATCATAATCATCATACCAATCAATTTAGTTGTTTAGACAAAAAAAAAAAAAATCAATTTAGCTGTTGAAACAATTTGTTGCCTGAGGAGACGATTTTTTTTTTTTTTTTAAACAAAGAGAGGATCTATTTAATTTTCACATTTAGCTGTGCCAAAATATATAATGAAATTTGTCTTTCATTTTGGTCTAAAGGTTCATGGGCTTAGTTTGGATTTACCAAAACTGATTGGTTTTGAGTAGATGTTTTCACAATCTGAAGAAAAAAAAAATTACTGCAATAAATTACACTAATAATTTTTCGTGGAAAGGACATATAAGTCCAAAGAATTTGTATGGAGGATAATTAAGTTTTTCAAAATTTGATAATATAAATTAGTTCTCGAACAGTTAAAATAGATGATAATTAAATCTCCCTATGTGATTTCTAACAGTTGACCTAACAATTCTTTTTTTTTAATTAAGTTCAAACAAGTAACAGAGTACTAAAGTAGCCAGACCCCATCTCAGTGATAGGCAAAGCAACAAAACACAAATCAAAATAAAATAAAATAAGACAACCAGCACAATTGAATACCAAAGACCTCAAGCATGAGCAGAAAAAGTTGGACCCGCCACCACAGTAATCAGAGTGAGCCTGATGCCAATTCTTTGCAACCAAAACGGTATTCTCATAGTTGTTGTTGTTGTCTCGCACAACCTTTAGTGTCACGCTTTCTCATAAGCCACTTCTCATGCCATCTTAAAGTGAGTCTAGCAACCTCACATTTTACCTCCTCCAAATTTAGAGTACCACCCCTGAATATTATCCTATTTCTCTGTCCCCACAATGACCACACGACAGCAAAGAAAACTATGACCTACTGGACTTTGGTTTCCTTCCTAATCCCAACCTGTATCCAAGACTCAAAACAGGTCTTAATATCCTTAGGCCAAACTCAACACAAGCTCCAAAACTCTAATGCTGCCTTCCACACTAACCACGCCTTTTGACACCCAAAAAAAAGTTGATGCACCGTCTCAATTGTTTCTTCACAGAGCACACAATTAGACTCGTTTTCAGTTACAATTTCCATTTCTACCAACCTATCTCTAGTGTTTAGTTTTTCTAAAATTACCATCCACATAAACACTTCAACACGTGGAGGAACAAAGCCCTTCCAAAGGCATTTGGCAAAATTATATAAACTAGATTCGATATGTTGATATCTCATCCTATAGACAACTGTAAGGAAGAAACTAACAGAAAACATACCTTGCTTATCAACTTCCCAAATCCATGAATCACCATCATTATTCTTTAAGTTCACCTTAGAAAGTATAATCATTAAACTTCGCAAATTATCCAGCTCCCAATCTCGCAAAGTTCTACGCCACTCCAAAGTCCAAGTCCAATTCAGGTCGTCCCATGTCCCAAAATCTGCAATGACCTCATCACGTATTGTTGTGGCTCTGTACAAGTAAGGGAAAATCTCTTTCAATCTGTCTTCTTTGACCCAAACATCATTCCAGAATTTTGTTCTTGTCCATCTCCCAGCTGAATTCTGAGTCCATTCTGGTATATGCTATAGAGTTCTGGATCCGAATGAGGAAGTTTGCAAATATCAGCCCAAACACCGCCAGAATTCTTCACCCTTTGCTTCAACAGCACTTCTTGCGCCTTTAGATCATTGCAAGAGCACACAATAGACTTCCAAAGCGGTCATCGCTCCTTATCAAATCGCCACCACCATTTGAATAGCATCGCAGTATTCTTTAGTCAACCCCAAGACCCCCAAACTTCTTTGGTCTTTGCACAACCTCCCAAGCCACCGTGGGCAGTCCTTTCCCCCCGTTACCCTTTCCCCAAAAGAATCGGGATTGTAACGACGTAATCTTTTTTGCTACCACCTTTGGCATCTTGAATAGGCTCAAGTAATACATCGGCAAGTTGTTCAAAACCGATTTAATTAGTACCAATTTCCCCGCTTTTGACAAGTATCTCCCCTTCCAGCTCTTCAATCTCTCTTCCACCTTCTGGATAACGGGGTCCCAAGTTTTAATTAGCTTTGGGTTGGCCCCCAACGGAATACCCAATTACTTCAGCGGCAACTCACCAACTTCGCAACCTAGAATCAAACTGGCTTCTCTAGTTTTTCCTTCTTCACAGTTTACTCCGATGACTACTGACTTTCTATAATTAATCTTTAATCCAGTCATCAATTCACAACCCATCAGTATTCGTTTATAGTTTTGGACCGATTCCAAATCACAAGGGCAGAACAATATCGTATCGTCCGCATACTGTAAGTGGCTAAGGCATATACTATCTTTTCCAACCAACAGCGGTTTAATGAAATCCTTTCTTTCAATAATCTCAAAGAGCAGTTTAAAACCTCACCCACTAAAACAAATAAATAGGGGGAAAGGGGATCACTTTGCCTTAGCCCGCGTTGCAAATCAAATGAGATTGTTGGAGTGTCATTAACTAATATAGACATCGAAACTGAGGAGACACACTTGCTAATCCACATTCTCCACTTCCGACCAAAGCCCATATGCTCTAGAACCAAGTCCACGAAGCTCCATCTCACTCTGTCATAGGCTTTTTGGAAATCAAGTTTTATTATCCAGGCCGCCTTCTTTTGTTTCCTCAACCAGTGCACTGTTTCGCAAGCAATAAGCGCTCCATCCACAATTCATCTTCCCCCAACAAAAGCTGCCTGCTCTTCACCTACTAAACATGGCATTAATGGCTGCAACCTTTTAGTCAATAGCTTGGAGATCACTTTGTACACACATCCTACCATACTTATCGGTCTGTAGTTTTTGAGATCATCCACACCCCCTCCTTGAGTGCCAACGCCACCCATGTGAGATTGGTAGACTTCGGCAGCCCCCTTGTTCTGAAAAAGTCCAAGACCAGTTCCGTGAAATCCAGACCAATGGTACCCCAAAGTCTTCGAACTGCTCTGAAGTTAAACCCATTCGGCCCCGGAGCCCTTGACGACTCACAATCCCACATTGCCTCTTTAATCTCCTCCACAGTCGGATCCCTTTCAATCCACTCAGCATCTTCACTTGCTATGTGTGACATCATACTTGCCTCAAAATTAATGTTAAAGGATTGTTCTTTGTTATAGAGTTTTTTTAGAATTCCCTAATCTCATTCATAACAGGTTATTTATTCAGACAAAAAAAAAAAAAACAAAAACAAAACAAAACTTCAGTAAATTATTATAAATGATTTGAAAATTCTATGAATTAATTAAACACCAAAGTAGTCGCAAATTTAGTCGTGTACACTAAAATAACTCTAAAATCTCAATTGCACCACTTACGTCTTTAAACTAGGCCAATTTTAGAGACATGATTGGTGTGGTTGTGATCTTTGGCATAAACCAAGTTTCGAACTCAGTGTTATATTTTAAGATGTAACATATTTGCTATTTGAAGTTTTGAATTAGGTCTCTAACCACAAAGAGACAATACATATATTTGTCACACCCTCAACTATTGAGCCAAAATATTCAATTGAAAACTTAACCATCCTATTTGTATAAAAATTAATTTTATTTAGTAATTTATAAATATTATATGTTTTTAAAAATCCACGAGTTTAGGGCGGATAAGGCTAAGGTTGACATGTTTTAAACCCACAAGTAAGATAGAGTTGAGTTTCAATGAAAAAATCAATTTGCAGATAGGATATGGATTGAGTCTAAATCATACCTTACCCTTGTTATTGTCATCTCTATACTAGAACCCTCTCCACCAATAAACTTCGAACTTGATGTTACTTATTTTCGGAGGCAATCACATTTGACACTCATACAAGACCTTAGCCACCTGAAGATGCAGTATTTTTTTTTTAAGACAGTTAAGAGACCTTTCTTTTTGGGACAAAGAAGAGGCAGTATTTATTTGTTTTTTCTTTTTTATGACTCCAGGGTATCACTGGAGTGAGCTCAATGACTAATCCCCTACCGGTTATTTATTTGTTTTTGGTTAACAAAGAGGCAGTATTTAGGAGGGTATCCTAATGATCAAGTGCCAAATTCTTTGCCTCTACAAGCAGCCACACCGTTTTTTTTTTTTTTTTGGTCCGGGCTAAAGCCCTACAAGGAAACCAAAGATGACCCTAAATTCCACTTCCACCCGAACCCAAAGCCCCAATACTGATATAGCAAAACACCAAAAAAACTCTAAACTAATAAACTCTTGGATTAATGGTGGGTTGGGTTTGGGAAGGGTAGGGCTTTAGCCCATGTCCAAATAAAAACTGAGGCTCCACAATTTTTTTTGGTCTGGGTATAAGCCACTGGGGCTCCGCAACTTAACGTTTTAATACCTCCTTATGTCAAGAAAAAAAGTTTTTTTTGTACAAAAAAAAAGAACTTTTTAATACCCCTATTTATTTATGGTAATGGGCCTTAGCCCTAAAATCTACCCAATCCTAAAACCCACACCCCACACCCGTACCCAACATTTCCATCTCCATGTTGTAGTAAGTGGAACTTTTTGTTGGTTAGTTAATTCATTTTAAGGTTTATGAAACTACTTAAACGAATTAATACTTTTTTTGGGTATTATTAAACGAATTACTACTTAAACTTACCAATATCATAAGATGAATTAAGTCAATTAACTAATGGACCATCATTTTATTGCATTTTCCCTGTTTTTAACTTGCATTTCACCTTCGTAGAGTACTTTTTTCAAACTTCATTTTTTTGGGCTGTAAACTTCTTTTTTTCTAACTCGAAATATTCCTTTTTCTTATTTTATCAATTACTAAAAAAGGTATATTAGATTTAGTAGCCCAAACACTTTTTATCATAGGCCAAACTTATTTCTTTTTATTAATTCGTCCGTCTACCCAAAAATGAACATAAAAGTTAAAAAGATAAAATAAAATACTTCAGATGATAACCATTCGATCACTAATCATAATTTTTTTTTTATTTCTTCATTATTTTTTTTCTCCATAATAGTATTAGCATGCACCTTTTATTATTACTCGTTTTATTTATTTGTTTATTTGTTTATTTTTTTGGTCTACGTTAAATTATGGTATGGTAGTTTGCGTTATGACTTATGACGCTAAACACAAACTTAATTGCTGTGTCGGTTGCTAATAAGTTCATATATATATTGAATCATTGTCGCAATAAATGTGATGGAATCGTTCATTTATATCCACACAAATTATCTACTTCTAACTCTCACATCATAAATGCCCTTTCTTGAAGTGATGATGATTGATGAGTACCCACCCTTATTATCTTGTTATAACTTTCTGTGTGTATTATATACAATGTTTTTACATTTGTTATTAACATACAAAAGCAAAATGGGGTTCAATCAATCAGAAACAGAAACTGATGATGATCTGAGTGTTCCTCCAAGATGAATGGGAACAAGAGGCACAAGTGAATGAAGAACATCGGTGATTAAGGGACGGTAACTTGGCTCTGGCTGAACACACAGCACAGCAACAGCAGCAACTTGATATAAGTGCTTCACATCCATTGTATCTTTGATCACTGGATCCACAATGTTCCTAAGTTTGCTTCTGTCTGTCAATGCTGGCATAGCCTACATACATATTCAATCATACATTATACATCATACATATTTCTTTACGTACACACGTGTGAGGTTAATTAAATAAGGGATACTCGTATGAAGACATCTTCATGTGAAGATTGTTCGATGAACTGATATGTCTGACTGAATCATTTAACAGTTTATGTTGTGATCTTCACATGAAGATATTTTCATGTGAGTATCTCCTATTAAATATAATAAGAGGAGTTAGCATACCCATGTGACAATAGATTGGCATTGAGCTGGTGCCAGTTTCTCCACAGGCTTCCTTCCCAGTAGAAGTTCAAGAAGTACAACCCCAAACGCATACACATCGCTTTTATCTGTTAATTTCCCTATAAATATATAATTAAATACCAATTAGCTAAATAATATGCACTAAGTAGAAAAGTAAGAAGTTCATATGCTTTCATAAGTAACAAACAAATCAGCAAATTTTGGTTTTTTAGTTTTTTTTATAATCTTACTAGAAGAGTGGTTAAAAGGCCTTTTAAATTTACATCATTAATATAAAATATAGTAAATGAAGAAATAAGATTTTTTGTATTAACAAAGACTACAACACTTCGTACTTAAAGTTTTGACTTCTTCAATACATTATCAATTATAATGTATTATAAACTTAATAGGGTTTTGTTTTATAATATTCAAATTTCATATATATCCTTAAGACACTAGCAAGAACCAAATAAAATAATTCAGTTGCACCCTCCTCAACATGCACCTCATGTGTAGATCCAAGATATTATTGACGTTGAGAATTAAATCAATTCATTATACATTAATTTAATAATTAATTATGTGAGTGGTACCATTTAGGATGCTAGCTTATATCAACTAGGAGAAGTAACCAGAGAAAACAAAGCATATGAGATTATTATTACTGTAAGGTATCTAATTAACAACAAAGTCAATTTAATAAAATCTTAAGATGACATGTCATGGTAGTTGGGCAGGTACATGACCAACACAAGCAAAAAAGGGGTTTCAAACCAACCCCTAAACTCATATGGCATAATTCATAATAGATCAAACACCACAATGCTCCAAAAGAAAACCAACAGAGTGGATCAAGATGTCATAGTCAGAGAGCAATGCATATGCAGAGAAATTAAGAGTTAGTTTGTTTTGGCGAAAAAAAAGTAACATACCATCTAGAAGGTACTCCGGGGCTACATACCCCAACGTGCCTGAAAGCTTAATGTTCTTCTTGCTTTGGGACCCATCAGTTATGGCAAGCCCAAAATCAGATAGCTGAATCAATCCACCACCAGTTATATGTGTTATTGGTATTGCCAATAAATGATATTATCATAATATAATAGAAAAATGGAAGCCCTTTTTCTTTTGATAGCACTATGTTGTAAGTTCCAATTTTGTTAAATCCTTTGTTTTTTTACCTTGGCATTGAAGTTTGCATCCAAAAGAATATTGGAGGATTTCATGTCTCTATGAATAACAGGAGGGTGACAGTGCTCATGTAGATATTCTAATCCTCTGTCCACAGTTAATGAATACTAGTTTTGTTAATTAATTAGCATAGAAAAAACAATTAAGGAATGATAATCAATTAACTAATTAATTAATTAATAACCTTGCTGTGTCAAGAGCAATCTTCATCCTCATGTTCCAAGTCAATGCAGACCCTCTAGTAGGTCCTTTAATCATCAATTTTTTTTGTTTATTAGAAAATAAAGATATCAGTATTCAGTACTATATCATAATTTAAGAGATGCAAAAGATTTTATTGTTACCATGTAACTGAGCTTCCAAGGATCCATTTTGCATCAACTGATAAACAATGAACCTGGTATCCCCATCAATGCTACATCCCAGCAGAGGAATTATATTCGGATGCTGAATTTTGCTCAACAATTCAACCTCATTCTGCATGTCACACAAATTTCAAATTTGAAAAAAATCGAATTCTACATCTTTAGGTCATAGATACTCTAGTAAACACATAAATGGTTATATCTCTAGCACGTTGTTACCTCGAATTCTCTCTCAGCATTTTGAGTTTGACAGTGTAGCTTCTTGACAGCAACAACAAGATTATCATCGAAACGAGCCTTGTAAACACATCCAAAGCCTCCTTCACCCAAGATGTTACTTTCATCAAACTGATTCGTGCTTTTCTCTATTTGCTTATAATCAATGATTGGAGCACAACCTTTCATACCAACCGTCTTCATTCCCATGATCCCTTTCTCCACTGCATCTTCCACCATTAGCACTAAATCAAACAATTGAATACAATATTCACTTTCAAAACTTTGGTTAAAAGAAATATTAAAAGTACCTGAGATGTGAAGATTCTGATTCTTCTTGCTTGATTTTGAGCTACGCTTGCAATGGCAAATCCAGAAGCATAGCAAAGTGAGAAGGACTGCACCAACTGCAGCTGAAGCCACAGCCACAGAGATAAGCACTTTGTTGTGTGAACCTCTTCGGTGCTGTTGTTCCTGAAATCCTAATGAACAAAATTGAAAGCATTAGAAAGGGTTGAGGGGAATGAATACATAAGATCCAAGAACAGAGGATGGAAACAGAGTTACCAGGGGAGAATGCAGGGATCATGGAATGTGGAGCAATGGATTGAGAAACAGGAACATGTGAAGGTGCAGGTGCAGGTGCTGGTGTAGGAGAATGAAAAGGAGGGTGGTGTTGTGATTGTGCATCTGCACGGTGAAGAAGAATGAGGAACATAGAGAGAATCATTGGAAGAAGGTTCATTTTCTATGCTTCTTGTTGTTGTGCTTTGTTAGAGGAATTGCAACACATGAAGAATGAAGATTCAGCCTGAAAAGGATCACACATAAAAGAAAGAGATAGAAAGAGAAAGTGTGTGTGTGTGTGTTTTGAATCCAATGCAAGTGGATTTTGGATCTTCAAGACTTGACCCTCCTCCTTTTTTGTTTCTCCATAAGAATAAGAAAAAAGAAAAGTACTCTTTTCAACACCATCTTTCTCTCTTTTACTTTATCCCTAATTCTGTTCTTCACTTCTTGTCCTTCACAATTTCACTGCTGCAGTCAAACTTTAACTTTAACCCAATATTGTTCTTTAAACTCTGGAGAGTCATATTCATGGAAATTAATTATAAATAATTATTAAATAATTTAATATATTTAATTAAAGAATAAATCTAGATATTCATATATTCATGCATATGTTTTCACACCTAATAGACTCACGTATTGAGCACTAAAATAATGAAGTTTAGTACATAAATTTAGAACACTTAAATAGTAAAATCTAATATAAAAAATTTAATTCATAACAAAGAAAATATAAATTATTTTTATTGGAATGGATATATAGATGGATTTACATCTAATGTTATTATCGAAAGGTACTATTCTACGCACTATATAATTAGTATAATTTTTTTGACAGCATTTAGCTAACAATGTTTTTATTGCTTAATATCAAAGAAAAAACCTAAATATACTAACAAATTATATTGTATATGTTGTCTAAAATTATTGTCTACTATAAATAAAAATGACTGATTCTTAAGTGTTTTTCTAAATTAGTATTTAATAATTCCTAAGTATTTGTTTTAGAGAAAAAATAATTGCATGTAATTTTTTGTGGTTTTTTACATGACGGGTCGATTTAGTTTAATTTATTTAGTTTTTTGCAATTTATTTAATTGTGGAGGAAAATAAAAATGAGTTGGCTAACTATGGAAGAGAGGGGAAGTGCATGACAAACATGTGCACAAGTGATTCTGTCTCTGTGTTGCTGCAACATTTTCACATTATTTTCTTCTCTTTTCTTTTTAATCAAGTGTTGTTGTTATAAGTTATAACTTTGATGCACCTCCCTACCGCAAAAAAGAAGAATAAAATGACCCGGAATTGTTGCATCATTATTCATTTCGAAATTATGCTCATCAAATCAAAGAGTTACATCTTATATAATCAATGATGTGGGGGCAATTATTGTTTTTGAGATGCCACCGTTTTATGCTAGTTTTTCAAAGCTTTCTATTCTAATGAATAATCATTTTCTTGTGTTAAAGTTGAAAATATTTTAGCTTAGCTTTTTTTAAAATTTTAATTAATATATTTAATAAATTAAAATAAAACTGACTTTTAATAAATAAAAATTTAAAAATTATATCTAGTAAAATTATTTTAATATGTAAAATGATTTTAATAAACATAAATATAATACAAAAGTAAGAATAAATGTAAATATTTATGGGTACTTTCATAAACATACCTAGCATTTCAAACAGGAAAATACAAGTACATAATGTTTTTCATTTACCAAATATAAAATAAAGCACTTCTATTCTTCAAAAGCACAAACATCATTATTCTTAAAAAAAAAAAAATGGGATTTTAGTATTAATAAGTAACAATCCATCGTGAATTTAGTTTCAGCAAATTAATTACATAACCCTTCAAATTAAGTTTCGCTTCTTTCTTAAGTATGTGTATACATTATATTTTCGTATTAAATGCAAGTTTATATGCATTTTCAACTGGATAGACAATGCATCTAATACATGATAACATTTGTACTTTAAAATATGTATTATTTAAATGTGTGAACAAATACACACATAGACAAGGACACCAGAAAAAAAAAAAAAAGAAAAGAAAAAACACATAATGTTGAACACGATATAATTAAACACATCGGACAACAGTGCATAATATTTTCCACTTGTGGTAAGCATCCTATTTTATATATATATATATAGATCTAAGTTATACATATATGAAAAATTTCCCTTATAATATAAATTTTATTTTTTTAATCTAAAAAATGAAAATAAAATATACATTTTTACAATTTATTTATATCTAATATATTTAGGTCAGTTACGTGATATTCTTGCTCTATGTATCAAGGGGAAGTATGAAGGAGGGTATACAATCTCTTTAACTCTTGAGTATTTAACTTTTTCCTTTTCAATATATATATATACAGATACAGATATTGTGGTAGCTAATTTTTCTTGCAATGTATGAAAACTGTCTGATTTGGTGGGAAGCTGTAACTAACTGTTCACACTCTTGTGGGTCAATGTCATCATCCGATTAAAAGATGATAATCTAAAGCAACCTATAGAGATCATGTGATGTGTATTCATTATTGGAAAGATAATAAGTAGTAAATGAATACAATTAAAAAGAAAGAAGTAGCTACGGTAGCTCATGCGTACGTAGTGAACGTAGACATGATTACATGAATATGAGAATTGTTTGGCTTGAAAAAGTGGAGGTATTATTATACATTATAATTAAAACAATATTATTGGTATGGTAGCAAAATATCACTCTTAGTCGTCACGTGTTAGGTATAGTTTGGATTTGAATTTTGTAGGCACGTTGGACCAACTATTTTAGACTAACTATTTTTGGTTTCTTAATAATTAAACTATTTTATATCAACGAAATTAAGAAAATATCAATTAATACATTCTTTTTTTGTTAACGAATTAGTACAATTTTATTTCCCCCTTTTTTTTTTGGTAGGAATTATGTCCCCATTTTTATCCTACACTAAGTGACCTTGGAAGCAGAAGTAACTAAAATTTGAGCTAAACAAACCGAATTGAAGCCCACACTTATATCAGCAGGCCCATATAGCAACGAAGCAATTATCAAAACAAAAAAGGTCCATTTATAATTACCAAAAAGAATGGTCCACTCATAGAGAAGCAAACATTGTCATACCTCGGTGTTCTTTCAGAATACCAAAACAATAATAACCATGATAAAATAAATATATATTTTTATGTTCAAATTAAAATAGAAAAGTGTAGATTAGGTGCTTATTTAACATAAAAAAATAAAATAAAATCTTAAGAACCAACATTACAACAAACATTCATAACAATTATGATTTGATGCGGCATGTGTTTAAGTAATATATGAAGGATGGTTTTTATATTCTAATTCACATTAAATTAATCATATGAATTAGCTAATTTAAAACATTCATAATTATACAAAAAAGATTAAAAAAATATTTAAGCATTTTATTTTTAATAAATTAGGTTTTAATAAATTAGGTATTATAATATTGGTTTCTTAACCTAAATGGTTGGATTTGAGAGGGGATTATTTTTCATTATTCATGACACAAGCCGCCATGAGAAATTACGACTTACGAGTGCCTTTTCTTAATGGCTCCCCACTCCCACATTAATTAATCTCCGTAATGCTTCCTGCAAAAGGGCAATTATCAACTTCTGTGTTTTAATTAATAATTTCGTCCAAACATTATTTGCACATTCAGTCAGAAATTATTGCGGGTTGATGAAGTTATTTGGTAGGTTTTAATAAATCTATTATGTAATAGTGGAGTAAGTATGAAGTAATGGTCCCAATGACTTTGTTGCCTTTCTTTCTTGCTGATTTATTACGGATCAACCCATTTTTTATTTAAAGTGATTTGTTGCGCTACAAATATAATTTCAAATTGAAATTGTTTGAGAATCATCCAATATATGGGGGTAGGTTCCATATTTAAAAAAAATAAAGTGGCCAAGAAAAACAAAACAAATTTTGGTATTTTATCTTTTACGTATGCATGTCATCTGTTATTATATCATTGAAGTAATTTATATTTTATGATAAATATTTAAAAAGTATTGCTCATAAAAATTATAATATTTATACATAATTAGTTAAAAATGTGAAAAAAAATTAAATTTCTTTTTTATTTCATTTGAGACTAAATTTTCTTATGAGATATTTGGAGGAGAAAGGAGCATGAATCAAATATGAGACATCTCAATCACTATATTATAGTTGTAAAAACCGTGTTGAACCGATTGGTCGGATCGAAAAATTGAAAAACCAGACTCCTAACTGGTTCGACAAGCTCAAAGAATCGGATATGCAGAAAAATCGGTGTCAATCGAATTGAATAGGACACTTTTGTTAAAAATCGGATTGGGTAAAAAAAAATTTTTAAAAAAATAATGAAGAAACGATGCAATTTTATCTTCTTGTTTTAAAAAAAAAAAAAAAACTAACCCTAAAAAGAAAAAACACTAAAAATTCCCCATCCCCATCGTGCCTCCAAGGCTCCAATCCTCCATCCTCACTCTTCACTCTCACCCCCTAAACCTTCACACTCACAGTCACTGCCTGTCCTGTCGCAGTGTTGCTGCCACGCTGTCGTCGAGCTACCACCGCGTCGTCATCCAAGCTGCTCCTGTTGTGTCGTGTCGTCCATTTCGTCTTCGCAGGTTCTGCTTTGCTGCTGCCGTGATGTCGTCCGGTTCGTCTATGTACCCATCACTGTCGTCGGTCGCCGCTTGTCTTCCCCACCGTCGTTCTATCCACTGGTGAGTGTTTTTTCCTGCCTTCGCAGTGTTTCTTTCCCATCTTTTTGTGTACTGGTGACTTGTTCCACAGTGTTTTTTAGCCTGTGTTTCTTTTCTTTTTTCCAAGTTAATTCTTGTGTATTCTGTGATTAAAAGTTGAAACTGGATTACTGCTTGTTAATCGTTACTGAAATAAGCTGGTTTATGTTTTACAAGAGGCAAGTGTAATTCAGGGTCAAGAATCAACGCCACTGCAAATGGGGGAGGTCTGATGCTGGGAGTACAAGGGCATGAACATGGCATGAACATGTATTATTTGATTAGGTGGATATGCTTAATCTTTAGGATGCTAGTTTGTTTGGAATTGTGTTTTATGTTTCCTTTGCCTTGTTTTGATTTTGTAACTGGTTGATATACTTTCCCTGTAGGAATGCCTTCGAACTATAAAAAAAAAAAAATTTGCTAGTTAATTGTGACTTATAGCTATGTGTTCGTTTATAATTGTGAGGGTTTGCTACTGTTAATTATTAGTTTGCTAGTTTGCTGCTGATATGTGATTTGTGATGCCATATTGTTTGGACAGTGTTTTAACTTTAAAGGATTAACATGGCTTATATGTGATTTGTATTCTAATTGACTTATTGTATAAAAAATGTTAAACTATTAATGTATTTTAGATAAGTTTTTTTTTATGCATTAAGACTTGATGTGGATTAAAGACATGAATGTCAAATTTTAATATTAATTTTTTCATAAATTATAATTTTTATTTATTTGAGGCTGATTTAACAGTTCACCCAGTGATCCAAATAAAGTGACCGATTTAATGATCGGCACGGCTTTTACAACTTATACACTATATATTCTAGACTTAGAACTTGATGCATTGAGGTTCAGGTAGGTTAATATATAATCTGTAAGTATATTTTCTCTCGATTTTTAAGGTTTTGGCATGTTCATGGTAGGTTGAGTCTTATAATATTTCTTATTTACATTATCTTGTCTAATATCATTTATTACCAACCAACATCATGTATGCATGTTCTTGGAGCACTGTGAAATCCAAAAACTGAGGTATGAATTGAGTTATCACTAGCGGTGTGAATTGGCAAGGGGGGAGGGGATGCCTCTTCCTTCTAGTGTTCCCAAACTCTAAATATCTCCTCGTTTTTTCACTCATGTTCCTGTTTTTCCTAAATTTTCATTTTTTATGTGAGTTTTTAATTCCTCGTCTCTCTTTATTAATTTTAATAGATATTTCAATCAAAATAAAAAATTGAGAAAATAATAAAGAAAAAATAAAAATAATAAAGAAAAAATAATATAGTTAACAATAATTTCATATGTACATCTATTTTGACTAACCAAAAATAAAATTATTTATTTTATGTTAAATAGAAAACTATTTTGATGTCAAATAAAAGTTTATTTTGGTGTTATTTTTTGTACTATTTAACACCGAAATAGCTTCCTATTTAAAATAGAAATAAATAATTTAGTTTATTTAGTCAAAATAGGTATGCAAATAACATTATCATCTTTTTAAATATCATTTAAATACATCTCATCCAAAATTATCAATTATTCAAAATTCAATATCATATCCAAAAAGATAAAATAATACAACTAATGAGAGTAGAAGTACTGAAAAATGTATACTAAAAATTAATCAATACAAGTGTTTTAGATATCTTAAATCATTCAAAAAAAATTTTGGGTTGATAGCATGAATTCCCGCTTAATCTTTGCGCAGGCCTTGGAGAATTTTGTCCCCATTCCTATCCCCAAGTAAGGGCGGATACAGATAGAGCAGCATAAGCCTTGGCTCCAAGATTTTTTTAATATATATTCAATCTTTAGTATAGTACAAATAAAATTTAGCCGAATATTATTTAAAAAATAATTAAATGATAATTAACAATATTCAAAATATATTTAGAAAAAAAAATTTGGATGAATTACCTCTGAATAACATATGGTAGCATAGCATTCATCAATTATTTATATCAATATAGATTATGTATTTTATATTTTTAGTTTACAATAAATATTATCATTTTAAGCACTCATAATTATAAAAAAAACATGTTTGTTAAATATATGATAATACGTTAATTTTATTTCTGTTATATCTAAATGGTAATATCACAATTTTATATATAAGTTATAATTTATATAAAATTACTAATTATTAATGAGTTGAATCATGTGGTGAACTCAATTTTCAAGAACTAAGGTGGAGCTTAATTTTGGCTCGACTCAACTCGACTCACTTCTTACTTTACTTTCGGTCCCTACATTACTTTCGGTCCCTACAGAGGTAATTTTCTAAATCCACTTCTGTCTTCAAGAGAAAAATTTTCAACGCCGGACACCTCTTTGGGCCAGTACCTACGAGTTCTCCGCTTGTGTCCAAACTTTTGACATCCCTCGTTATCTCCTCTTCAAGCTAACACCTGCAGTATCTTATGAGTAGGTTGATGACTAATCTTAAACTACATTTAAGTATTTGTAGTTTCGTGTATAAATAAAATATGATTTAACTCTCAATACTCAATTAATCAGACCAATAAACTAAATAACTATCAGACTAGTAAAAGTTAGTCTAAGAAATCAATTTCAAATAATCGCTAGGATTTTTTGCTCAGTCAGGGTTTTAATATGTCCTTTTGAGTTTTAATAATGTGCTCTGCTAGGGATTTGAGGAGGAATTCTTATTTCCTCATTCTTTTTATATGTGATCAATAATTGTCCAATACAAATCATCAATTACCATGGCTGATTTGTCTGCTACTATTGTGAAGAGTACTAATCCTAATGTGAAGGAGGAAGAAATTGTCATAGTTTTGGATGCCTTTGATATCAGAAGATGAGCTAATGTGATTGTTACGATTCTCTAGAAGCTCTAGAACCACTCAATCTTCAAATCTTTGAAGGCATTGCTGGTATTCCAAATATGTTTCTCCCTTCGGCTTTGAGTTTGATCCAAGAATACCACAAACATCATTCTCCTTAACTTTACTTTTCATTTATGTATTCTCTCTCTTTTAGTCATTTACATTATGATGTTTTGATTGTGTGAAATTCTACATTTTTTATTATTTTTTTATTATCCAAATTAGATATTTTTTTCGTGTATTCATTTTATTATTCTAATGAAATAAAATATAATTGCCTTTTATAAAAAAAAAAAAGAAAATTGGTCTAAAAAAGGTAACACAGTAAAAGTAAGCACAAGTAAGTAGCTGGTAGGAGAGAGAGAGTAAAGGCAGCTTTGGGCCAAGGTGGCCCAATATAAAAAATTTCCAAGGAGAACCAATGGGCTGCGATAATGAATATCATTACTTTTTTGTTTTGGACACTATGAATATCATTAATTTTTGTGATGCAACATTCCAACTACCCCAAGGATTCACATCAATCATCCCTTTACGTGTTATTTGGTTGCTAAGGGTGATTGTGGCCTTAACATGCTGCGCTTGTGCATGGCTGAGATATCTTGAACTCACATATGAAAATGTTACATCCTCTACCTATATTTTCGCAATAATTTTGGAAGTAAGAAATTTCTTGCTGCAAGTCAAAGTACCTTTTAAAGTCACATAGACGATAAACATTTGATGTATTGTCTGCAAATTCTATGGAAAGTTATATATACAAAGGAATGGCTCTAATAAAACAAGTTAATTTTAGAAGAAACAAGGCAAAAACCTCTGAATAATAATTATTGTTTATTTTTTCCGACCAAAAGATTTGCAATAGTAGGAATGAAACGGAAGAATGAGAGATGTGGACCAAGTTAGGAGGAAGAATGATAATATTAAATTTGATTTAGATTAGATAAGAATTTGACAAGTCCAACAAAAATTAACTTTATAAAGTGAGAACCAATTGGGTTGCGCTGGTTTAGTATAAACTATATGCATTTTCAATAGACAAATCTAAAACAACCTTAATAAAACAATGTAAACTATGCACTACTTTGTTATTATATCATTAGATAAAAATAGTTAAGTTATAAATTATCCTTCTAATTATTTCTCTAATTCTAAGTACATTTTTTGGGATTTTTAATTATTTTATCTCTTAAATATTTTTAAAAATTGAATATTCATTTGAATTCTTATTCATTTAAGAATTAAAAGGATAAATTAAAAATCAATCTTTAGGTTAAAAAAATTAACAAATGCACTTTCCTTTATTTTCATTCCAACCTTGGTAGCAATAAAAAGTACATTTAACACACGGTAAAATTTCCGAATATTTTTAAAAAAGTTATTTACACGGTGTTAAGATAAATTAACTTTTTGGTTAGTGTTTATACATATAAAATGATAAAACTAAAACTACGTGTATAGTTTAACAATATTGGCATGTGAGGAATGAGGAATCGAATTTGGGGCGGCATGGATCTTCTTCAGCATGGCTGCAGCCTGCAAACCAGACGCGTCGTCCAACTAATCTCACAAGTCAACATTGTACAAACCGTGTTATTTTAGTTGATCTCGCCCACATGCCACTTATTTCTTATTGCATATATAGTACATGTTTGTGTTTGACACAAATTGCAAGTATTTTAAAGAGTAATTAAGCAATAAATCATATCATAGTACAAATTATAATTATAATCCCTTTATAGTTTATAAGAAGAAAACAAAAATGATTCACTTTTCCTCTAAAGGATAAAGAAGAAGAATAGCAAATAGCAATGGCCAATGGTTGTAATTAAGTATTGGAACGAAGGGCAGCCTTGGAACTTGGGAAGAGAACGGGGTGTTGGAGGATAATGACTACAGGGGATGTGATGATGCCACGTCAGACTATATTAAATAACAAATATCCACGCGCTCTAAGGACCCTTTTTGGCCAACGCTCCCTTAAAAAAAACACGGACAATAACTTTTAAGAATTATTTTAATTAAAAAATACACTACCATTTACTTTTTATTTTTTTTATTTTTGGGTGACTACCATTTACTTTGGTATAGTTGGTAAGAAAATCATATTATATATGCACTAAAAATTATTCACCAGACACTTCCTATAAAATAATATTAAAATATAAAGTATATATTAAAAATAATAAATAATATGATTATATATTAAGTAATTTTTAATATACACATTATATTTTTATTTATTTTTACTTGAATTATAAATTGGCTGATCATGCATATGCAGTAAAATAATTTTTGAAAATTCTAATTGTACTAATTAATAATTAGGACAAATCCCAATCAATTATTTAATTGTCCTCTTTTCATTTTTATTATGTTTTCCCCCCTAAAACAAACATATATAACTCATGATAAGACAAAGTGTATTAGAAAAAGAAAAAATTGAAATTATCAATATTTTGGTAATGAATATTAACCAATAAATTTAAAATATTATTATTTGTTTAGGTTTTATTTTTATGAGTTTAGCTTTTTTTATTTTATTAAATATTTATCTCTTATTGATTATTATTGCCAAAAGTTTATTGGCTACCTAACATAATTGTTATAAAAAATATAGAATTTATGACACCTATCACATATGATGAATTTTTTTTTCAAGAAAATTTGTGTTAGATCTAATCAATAGGTAAATTATGTTGATCTATGATATCATAAATTCTATATTTTTGTTGTACCTACTACAATTACTTTCATCCTTATATTATACATGAATTAATTATTCAATAAATATATATGTCATGTTCTATGTCTTTGCACTAGTTTTTTTAGAAATTTATAATATGTAATGTATTTTTATTAAGTAGTTGATTTGTAACACCCATTCTTTGAATTAAAAATTCATTACATAGGCTGACAATTTAACTGTACTTTTGTACGAATACAATCAAATATTACAAACATATGGCTGTCGCCCATACAATATACTGAGCAAAAATAGAAAATAATCTACAGGTTATTTATATAATCCTGTAGAGTCATCACACACAAATAAAACTATTTTGCCTTCCACTAATCCTTACTGAGATGAATCTAAAACCACATATAAATACATAGATATAATGAGAATTTAAAATTCTCAGTAGATAATAAAAATCTTATTTGGTGGTTTCAGCCGCTCTTCACGGAAAAATATCGTGACTATCACAATTATATAAAATAATGATGTATGCAATGCAAATATTTTAATTTATCTTTTCACTTTTCTTTATCTGCTTGTCTCACTCATCATAGGCCTTTTAAGGAATTCCCAACCTTTGGTGGATCTCATAACATCATGACAACAAAGCAGACATTACGACATACCAATTAAGACATCTTGTCTTCTCATCAATTGGTAGTCAAGTCTTAAACAATTTATTTTCTTATCCGCTTGCTAAATAGGGATGTTAGGCACACTAGCCTCCCCACACTCATCTCAGCTTACGGGTTTTAACCATCACATGAAAAATATTAACAATCACAAATATGTGATAATAGCAACAATAACAATAACATCAATAGTAATAGTAATAATAATAATAACAGTAATTATTATAACAATTATAATCATATTTATATAACTATTATAATAGTAATAATAATATTACACATTATAATATTAATGATAATAGTAATAATAATAATAATATTAGTGATAGATTAGTAGTAGTAGTAATAATAATAATAATAATAATAATAATAATAATAATAATAATAATAATAATAATAATAATAATAACCACAGTAACAATATTAAACAGACCTGGCGGTAGTCCGCACTAGTCCAAAGAAATAATGCAAGGAAATAATATCACAATATTAAACAGACCTGGCGGTAGTCCGCACTAGTCCAAAGAAATAATGCAAGAAAATAATATCACAATAATAATATTAAACAGACCTGGCGGTAGTCCGCACTAGTCCAAAGAAATAATGCAAGAAAATAATATTAATGATATACGATAGTCAGAAAGTAAAAGATATCTACCTTAATATCTTATACTTCTTTTTCTTCTATCTTCCTAATCTTTTGTTATAAAATTAAGGCTATAATAGAGAGAATAAGAGAAGGAGCTAGAGAAAAGCTATAGAGAGCAAGAGAGAGGATTTCTTATTGATTTCTGAATATGAAAAACTAATGAAATCATAGCCCTATTTATAGTTTTGAAGTTTTACTATGCAGGTTACTATTTGGAATATTATATTATTTTAGTTACTATGCACTATTTATTATTTTATTATTATAGTTACTATGCATTACTATTCATTACCGACGGTTTGTCTTTTTTTTTTTTTTTAAATCTTATTACATCAAATCTTATTGCGTGTATCATTTTAACATGGTATTGATATTAGAAAAATTTTTTTATGATATAAACTAATTCACACATATAATATTACCTTATTTTAGCAAATAAAAGATAATAAAACAAATTATATTTT
>JASCZI010272188.1:9092-20023 GCA_036250425.1 Stylosanthes scabra
GGGAGCGGTTTGGGAGTGTACCAAATCCACTACTGAGTAACAATTCAAAGAGGCTATGGAGAGGGTCAAACGGATAATGTACATGCTTGGGAGTATCTCAATAGGCTTGATCCTAAGTCTTGGAGAAAGGCTTACTTCAGTGAGTAGCCCAAGGTTGACAACATCACAAACAACAACTGTGAGGCTTTTAATGCCAAGATTGTCAGGTTTAGGGGAAAGGCAATTATCACAATGCTGGAAGATGTCCGAAGCTACACCATGAGAATCATGGCTAGAAACAAGAAGAATTTGATGGGATATGTGGGAGACATTGCCTCAGTACAACTAAGCAAATTGGAAAAAGAGAAGCTTGAGAGCAATAAATGGACTGCACACTGGGCAGCTGATGATGCAGAAGAAGTATATCAGGTTGAGATGACACCAAGTAAAGTGACGGTGAATTTGGGTCAAAGGACTTGCACTTGTAGGTTTTGGCAGCTCACCGGTTTGCCTTGTAGGCATGCTTGTGCTACATTAGGTGATTAGGGAGTGAGGCTAGAAACTGTGGTTCATAATTGGCTTTCGATGGGGGCTTACAACACAGCATATACACAATTTGTGCAGTCAGTCCCATCTCGAGAGTTTTGGGAGAAAGGCCCTAGTCTTCCACTGCTACCTCCACATAAGAAGAAGCAAATAGGAAGACCAACAAGGTAATATCAAAATTTTGTTTAGACCAACTCCAAATTCACACAAATTAAAAAGAAAGTATGCACCAATAACATGCAAAACTTGTCACAAGGTAATATCAAAATTTTGTTTATACCTTTCTGTTAAACTTATTATGCATTAATGAGTTGGATACAGCTGCTGAATTTTTTGTTCTGTTACTTCAGATGAGCCAAAAAGTATCTCAACAACCACTGAATTTTATGCCAACCCCAAGCATAACACCATAGAGCGGTATTGGGCCTAAGGTCTCAAACCCAACTACAAGTGGAGCTAGCCCAAAGCCAAAAAAGCCCATGGCAGGAAGAACACTGGGAATTAAGGTTGGGACCAAGCAACCAAAGTTCAATATGAAATCTCATGGTGGTGTAAGTGGTTCGAGGAAATCAGCTCCAAAGACAGACTAAATGGGAACAAGAGCAAGAAGTGCAAGGCTACTCTGATGTTTTTTGGTTCAGTTTGTTATTTTGTGCTAGCTATTTACATGGTGATGGAATGTGACTAAAGACCCACTTATGAAACATATGATGTTTGTGTTAAGCTTTAGTTTGAACTTTTGAGTTTGGTTTATGTCTATTTTGGTTTATGTTTAGAACTTCTCAACTGTTTAGTTGGAACTTAAATATGCTCAGGTTTATGTGCACTGTGGTATCTTGTTTGATTGACATTATGAATTATGAATTGTTACTTATGTCTAAGTTAAGCTTTATCATTTATGAGTTATAGTGTTTAGTTCAATTGAGTCAGGTTGTCTGCTGTGATTATTTTGGTCAATTGGAATGTGAATTTAACAATAGAGATGAATTTTAACTAAAATCATGAAGTTGAGCTATTTTGACTTCTATTTTAACTAAGATACTTAATTAGTGAAATTTGACAAAAGAGTGATAGGAATTGATATAGAGATTGCATTACAATTGTATAATTTACAAAGCCAAATTACATCTTTTGCATTTCACAACTTCTGAAATCTAGACATAAACACAAACAAATCCAATGCTTTACTTACTCAAATTGTACAAATTAATCACACACATTATCCCCAACCCAACAAACAAGCCAGTTACTAACTTTTTCAAAGCACTAATTTCACACTTCATTCTAGAAATTGTATTAAACAAGAATACATAATTTGTATCTTCTTTCAAGCCCCCATCACTAACTTTGGCAGAGTCTTCCCATGAAAATTTGTGCTGCGACATCTTCTTCTCCTCAGGGATCCTCTCCATGTCATGCTCATGGACTTCATCAACCTAAACGAAGTACTCACATCTCAGCTCAGATAACTAGTTCAAAAGGGAGAAATGAGACAAATTCAACAACCTCCATTTTTCGAATATGTGAATATAAAAGGAGCATAGCACAAAGAAAAAAATTCTTACCTTATAATGTGGACAACGTAGGAACCATCTATTAGGGTTTCCTACCGTGCGAGACTTCAGTGGAACCGCTTTCTTCCCATGGTAGCATCTACCACCATTGTAGGGGTGTTTTTTCAACGTTCTTCTAGACACCCACCCATAAGAGGAATCACCGGGATCCGAAGCACAGCTCACTACTGATGGGGCATTCATCTTACTTTCGAAACTTGAAGAGGCTTCACCACCCATCACTATATTTTCATAGAACTAGATTTCACTGCAATGGACGAAGGGGATATAACAAATTAGAGTTCGTATAAAGGGGGGTTGTGAGTTTTATAATTTTGTTTTTTAATTTTCCTTTTATTTACATTTAGTCATTTCCACATCAGAAAACCCAGACTGATATCCGACAGTGCCATGTAATAATCAAAACGGACACGTGGACACAAATTTAAACGGAAACAGAGCTCCGCTAACGGCTGGGTACTTTTGTCCATGGTTTACAATCTTTCATGTGTACATTTTCCAATTCGAAACATTGATGTGTACTTTTGTCCACCTCAGAAACATTGATGTGTACTTTTGTCCACCTCAAAAACTTTGATATGTACTTTTGTCCATCTACTCCTTTTTCTTCATTTTTAATTTGGATTTTGGCCTTTGGGATTGAAATTTTGTTTTAAATTGTTTTTTAATTTGAAATTTAAATATAAAATTGAATTTTAATATAGATTAAAAAAGAATAGTATTGTCTACAACTAAAAAAAAAAGATATTTATGTGTTTTTCATAAATTTAAATAGAAAATTATTTTGATATGAACAATGCTACGGAACCAACATTAGGGAACAATTAGGGAGCTAATAAATTCAATTAGAAGTTATCATCCAAAACTGACCAAAGTTATCATCCGAAACTAAAACATGTTATCATCCGAAACAGAAACAAGTTATCATTCGAAACAGATTTCTATTATCATCCGACGACCACCACCGCCACCACCAACAGCACCACAACTAGAACAACTTATCATTCGAAACTGACCAAATTATAATCCAAAACTGACCAAAATTATCATCTGACCAACACCATCATTAACAACAGTCCGACACCACCACCAGCAACAACAACAACAATCTCACTACCACCACTATCACCACGACAACCGCAACACTACCACCACAACAACAACCACCTCAACACTACCACTACCATGACAACCGCAACACCACCACAACAACAACAAGTTAGAGATGGCAATTTGACTTGCCCCACCCTCAATAGGGTGGTTTTTGGGGCGGCTGCGTGGGTATGGGATGGGTATGGGTATTGATAGCCCTGCCCCATTACCTGCCTCGCCCTACCCCATATGCATATATATATAATTCAGTTTGATTTCTTTGATATTTAATAAAATTTAGATGGTTGTTTTGGTAATTTTATTTTGAAAAATCTTAAATCTAATTTTGTTTTGATTTAAAAATTATTATATTGTTGTCATGTTGCTAATAATTATATTTCTGAAGTATTTTATTACGTGATAAATAATCTTATTGAGTAATTTAATTTAATTTATTTATGTTATAAATGCCCGTGGGTTTGGATATGGGACAGTATATACTGTGGGTTTGGGTATGGGGCTAAAAATTAGATACCTGCAGATTTGGATTTGGTATGGGTACTTGAATACTTGTACCGACATGCCCCATTGCCATCCCTCAACAACAAAGAAGAAGGAGGAGGAAGAAGAAGGAAGAAGAAGGAAGGAGACACAAATCTGCGATGGCGACGCGAAGATGAAGGTGAAGAAGAAGATAGACATAGATCTGCGACACCTAAATCGCCTCGTCGCAGCGGCAAGGGTGGTACTGGGAGAGGCGTGGGTGGCGGTGGTGCCGCGATGTGAAGAAGAAGAAGATGCAGTGGTGATGCGGTGGTGGCGCCAGTGGATGGAAGAAGAAAGGAAGAGAGAGAGAAAGAAAGAGAGAGAGAGAGAGACAAAGCTGGTGGAACGTAAGGCTTGTTGACCGCCACTGTAGTTGTCACACGTGGAGATGGCGTTGTTATGGTGGAAGAGAAAGAGCCGTTGTTGTGATGGGAACTTGGGAAGGCAGAGAGGAGACATTGGCTTCTTATTGGCTAAAGTAACATAGGTCCTGTATGGTTATTCTTTTGATTTATTAAATAAATTATAAGGATATTTTAGTAAAAATATGATATAATTTATTTTAAAAATAAAAATAAAATAAATGTTGATGTGGATAATAATATCCACATGTTGAAACCTTAGGGCTATTTGATTTGCGAAAATGTTTTCTATTTTCATTTTTCGAAAATAATTGTTATTTTTAATTTTTTACATTATAGGAAATGCGATTGATGTGTAAAAATAGAATTCATTTATAAATGATGAAAATAGTAAAATTATTTTTGGTTTGTTCATTTCTAAAATGTATTTCAATATTTATACGATTAACATACATGATATTTAACAATTATGCTACTTAGTTTTATAAAAGGATATTGGACAAAATAATATAAAACATGTTCATATTTTTAAAATAATGTGTTCATAATTTTTTTACCAAAAAATTTATTAATAAAATAATGAATAAATAAATATTGAAGTTAAAAAATAAAAAATTAAAAGAAACAACAAAAATTTATAAAAATTATTAAAAGAGTACATATTTAAAGAATATTATAATTTTGAGTACTTTTATTTTTCGCATTGATTTTAGGTTTTTTTATACTTTCTTCTTGTAAAGGATTAGGTGGGTCATTCTCATAAACCTTTTAAATCTTTTATACTAACACCTAATTGGGTTTTTATACTTTTATTCTATAAACTAAAATAATAAAAATAATAATATACGGCATGCCTAAACAAGAAATGAATTATTGTGGATATCTAGCCATGACTTCAATTTTGAATATTAAGTGATAACATTCAAACCAAGTGAAAATAATAATACATATGACATACCAAAAAAACTGCATTATTATGAACACCTAGCTATTATTTTCATTTTATTTGGATATTATTTTAAGAGTGTACAAGAAATAAAGTAACAACAATCAAACCAAATTATATATTCAAACCAAATTATATATAAAAAATCATCAATTTAATCATTTTTTTATATACACGGAATCATATAGGATAAAACTAAATATATAGGGTTGACACCCATAAATAAAAAATTATTTTTAAGAAAAATGGAACCCTATTATTTACATATGTCAAAGTCATATTCGCTATAGTGGCTAAAGTATCTGCCATTGAATCATCGATTTAAAAAAAATGAGAGTACATATGAGAATAATCAGAACGAGATTAAAGAAACTGAGTTTGAAAAAAAAAATATGCAATTTAATAAAAACATGCTATCTAGTTACATTGTATCTAATACAATAATAAATTTAGAAAGAGATAAGAAAAAAAAAACTTGAAAAAAATGCCTAACCTGAGTGGTACAGTGGTACAATAAAGAAAAAAAGAGCTTATAAAAAGAGCTAATGGAGAATCGAATGTTAGACCATAAACAGAAAAGAGCGCATTTCGGGTTGGAAACGTTTTCAATTGAGATAACTGGAAACAAGGAAACGACGTTTTCAACTTTGTTCTATCTTTCTAAAAATGTTTTCATTAAAAATAATTTGAAAATACTTAATCAATCATATTTTTATGTCTTATTTTTATTTATATTGAAAATGAAAATAGCCAAACCAATCAATTTCTTATTTGTCCACATCTTTAGCGTATCGATACGCAGGGGCGGACCTAAGGGGATCTACATGGGCCTTGGCTCCCAACATTTTGGTTAAAAAATAAATAGTAGTCATAATATGTTATATAATATTATAATTGTAAAAATAATTTTATGTTAAGAATTAATTATTTAGTATTCATAATTAGATTATTAAATATATTTAATATGTAACGTAATATAAGAAAAGAAAAAGACTAGGGAGCCAATACATTATAATCAATAGGGAGCCAACACATAGTTACGGATGATAACTCATATAAATTTTGGATGATAACTTAATCTTGGATATATGAGCGGATGATAACTCATAATATGAGTTACGGATGATAATTCATATAAATTTTGAATGATAACTTAAATATTGACTCCTTAATGACTCCCTAACGTTGATTCCGTAGCACTATTCATAAGTAAAAGTCTCATCTAAATATTATTTATCTAATTATTTTAAAAACACTAATAATCAAAAGCCCAATAAAATCTTTTAATAAGAGTTTAGTTTTAGTCCAAATATTTTCTATATTTAATAAAAAAAAAATTAGAATAAAAATTACCACCAATTACTTGTAAAAATTTTAAATTATTAAAAGTTATAATCACTTGAGTTGGCGACTTCATGAAATCGTGTGTCCATATGGCTACCGTGCTTTTATATTAAATTGTAATATTTGTGTTTATTTTATTAAAAACTTAATAGATGATGAATATTTTTATATATAATTTTATCAGAGATGTAAACTATAAGTGATAGATAGTTTTTTATTTATATATAAGTTATAATTATTTATATAAAATTATTAATTATTAATGAGACGAGCCATAAGTTAAATTTGAGTTTGATTTGGCTCGACTCACTTTTAACCCCTACGTTCGACCCCTGCATATTTTGTTTTCTGAATCCACCCTTGTCGATACGTGTTGATAAATTTACTGTCGTACCGAAGCAAACACTTGTTTTATTATTCAAACATAGCAATAGAAAAGAAAAAAATCCTCATAAAATGATAAGACTCTTTAACATTTGGATTTTATTTACTAAAAGCTAGTAAATCATTATTGTGATTTCAAAATTTCAATTTTGTTATATAAATCATAAATGTAATAAATGATATTGTGAATCGTGGCTATACTTAAAATTAAAATCCGTCAGAATAATGCAGTATTTTATTTTACAAGTGATAGATAATTTTTGCATTTCTTTATTTTTTTTTCTTTTTGGAAATACGTGGATTATATGATATTATCATTCAGACTTTTAAAAAAAAGTATTTGTGTAAAGCAAAATCTATTTGCCATGAATCACTAAACTTAAAGATGAATATGTCACATTTTTCGCAACATATTTAAAAGGAGAAAAATACTAGATAACCATCGATTTTAATTTATCAATTCAGTTATTCCAACATTTTTTTACTAAACACCAAATATACACCCATATAAAAATACGGTAACTGCTTGTTCGTTAACTGCATTGCATATTTTTTAGGTATTAAAATACATAATTAATTAATAATAACCGTATTTTTATACGAGTATTTTTATACGGGTGTAAAGGTGGTGTTTGATAAAAGGATGTGTGAATAACATTATTTTTAATTTATTTTGGCTATCATTTGTAACCATCAATTCTCAAACCTTTAATTTGTAGTTTAACATCATACTTAAACAAATATCTTTCAATGTTAATGGCTAAATAATGGTTAAAATAAATTAAAATTGATAGTTGTGTAGCATTCCTTGAATAGGAAGTCGTGTGATCGCTCCTTAAAAAAATGATAATACTAAAAAATTTGTATTTTTATTTTTTGTATTTTTGTATGAAAAAGTAAAAAGTAGAATTTAATTATTTTTATTTATAAAAAAATAGTTATTCATAAAAGGTGCATTTATATAAGGAAAAGTATAGGTAAACAATAATTTTCTTACCAACAAATCAACCAACAAAAAATAGAACATTTGTAACCACTGTTTATAGAACATCTACAATGGAAGCAATAAAATATCTGAAACCTAAAGCAATCATTAGCCAATTTATATTTTTTTCGAAACCGAACATTCAAAACCTAAAAAAAAATAGAACATCCAATTTAAATTATTGGCTGATGTTGGCTGAATTTTTATTGGTTGCCTCGCATTGTATTAAATAATTAGGATGCCAACACTTATTATATTAAATAATACAATAATTCTAGGTGAACAAGTGGTTTTCTTGAACCAAGTAGTTTGACAAGCAAAGTTATCCACATGCCACTTCATTCTTTATTATTATGTATTATAACATTCACGTACCACTCAAATCATTATTCTAACGTATTATAATGTCCATCATCAATTTCAACGCGCGTTTTTCAGTTTTCTGTTTTCCATTCGTCTCTATTCTTCTTCACTTCGTTCTTCGTTTTTCAACGCAACGTTCTTCTTCTTTTCGTTTGATTCGAAGGATTTCTGATTCGAGATTCTTGATTTGAACGTGTTTTGCAACGTTCTTCTTCTGCTCGTTTGATTCGAAGGATTTGTGAATCGAGATTTTTTATTTGAATAAGTGGCACGTTATATTTTAATTCTACAACATTATTAGATTTGATTACATTTAATTTTCATTTTCGTCTTGTTCTGCTGTTGTTAGAATTCTGTTTTCATTGTCGTAGTTAATTTTCATTTTGATTTGGTTGGTCTCATTGTCATTATTTTCTTCTTCGTTTTTCGTTTGTTGATTTGATCTCTAAAATTTGCGATTTACGTTGTTGTAGAATGGAATCTTTTACTTCAGATCGATCAGTGGATTTGGAATCAGATCTTTCATGTGAATCAGAGAATACAGGACAGGTTTTACATCTTTATGTTGTTGCTTTTGATTTTTCATTATTTCGGTGGATATTAGGTTCTTATTTGTGTACATTTTTTGTTGGCTGTGTTGCTATTATGTTTGGTTGATCTCTAGTTGCATTATTATAGATATGATTATGTTCCCTATTATTTCGGTGGATTTTAGGTTCTTATTTGTGTACATTTTGTGCTTGCTCTGTTGCGATTAGGTTTGGTTGATCTCTTGTTGCATTATTATAGATTTGATTCTGTTCCCTATTATTTCGGTGGATTTTAGGTTCTTATTTGTGTACATTTTGTGCTTGCTCTGTTGCTATTAGGTTTGGTTGATCTCTGGTTGCATTATTATAGATTTGATTCTGTTCCCTATTGTTTCGGTGGATTCTAGGTTATTATTTGTGCATATTTGGTGCTTGCTATGTTGCTATTAGGTTTGATTGATCTCTGGTTGCATTATTTCATATTTGAATCTTTTGCTTAATATTTCGGTGGATTCTACGTTATAATTTGTGTACATTTTGTGCTTTGTATCTATCTATTATGTTTGATTGATCTCTTTTTTCATTATTTCATATTTGAATATTTTTCTTATTATTTCGGTGGATTCTAGGTTATTATTTGTGTACATTTTGTGCTGGCACTATTGCTATTACGTTTGGTTGATCTCTGGTTACATTATTATAGATTTGATTCTGTTCCCTATTATTTCGGTGGATCCTAGGTTATTATTTGTGTACATTTGGTGCTCGCTATGTTGCTATTAGGTTTGATTGATCTCTGGTTGCATTATTTCATATTTGAATCTTTTGCTTACTATTTCGGTGGATTCTACGTTATTATTTGTGTACATTTTGTGTTGCGTATCTATCTATTATGTTTGATTTATATCTTTTTTCATTATTTCATATTTGAATATTTTCCTTATTATTTCGGTGGATTCTAAGTTATTATTTGTGTACATTTTGTGCTGGCACTGTTGCTATTAGGTTTGATTGATCTCTGGTTGCATTATTATAGATTTGATTCTGTACCCTATTATTCCGATGGATTCTAGGTTATAATTTGTGTTCATTTTTTGCTGTGTATGTTGTTGTTAGTAATATATTTGTGTATTGTTTTGCAGTTTTTATGTGATGTTGATGACGAGTATGTGCCGAAGGTTGGCATGCTTTTCGAATCTCTTGAGGCAGCTAGGATTTTTTATAGGGATTATGCTAAACGCGCAAACTTCTCTACAAAAATAAGGAACACAAATAAGAGTAAGAAATCAAATGAAATTCTAAACCAGCTTCTTTCATGTAATAGAGAGGGGAAAAGGAGGTCCGAGTTAGTAGTTTCAGAGAAGACAAATCCTATATTCGCTGCTAATTGTCCAGCGAGAGTTTATGTGCATCATTTGAAGATAATTGGATTTTGGGAGATATCAAAGATGGTTTTAGGACATTCACACCCTTGCTGTCCAAATCAAGCAGAATTGTTTCCCCAATACCGAGAGCTGAGCATGCATGTTCGTCGGACCATTGAGATCAACGATTAAGCCGGGATTCCACCAAACAAGAGTTATCAATCGCTCGTAACAGCAGCCGGCAGACACGACAAATTAAATTTCATAAAAAAGGACGTGAGGAACTTCATCACAAGAGAGGTTCGCAACGTTGCGGAAGAAGAAGACGCAAGAAAGCTAGGGAATTACTTTCGCAGAATGAAGGAAAAGAATCAGAGTTTCTTTTATGAGCTCGTTCTCGAAGAAGACAATTCAATCAAGAACGCTTTTTGGTGCGACGCAAGGAGCCGGGCTACCTTCGAGTATTTCGGGGACGTGGTGTCATTCGACACAACATACACAAAAACAGGTTGGTATTTATTTTGAGTGCTTATCATTTTTGAGTTGCTGTTTGGTTTTTATTTCGGTACACTGTAGTTTTCTTTTTGTGTACAATTATGCTTATCATTTCGGTGCATTATGCAGAGTTAATGTTTTAATTCAAACATTCATAGGTACGACTTGCCTCTTGCTTCTTTTGTCGGGGTGAATCATCACGGGCATTCTACCTTGCTGGGATGTGCTCTAATGAAGAATGAGGACACCGAATCTTTCAAATGGCTATTCGTTTGTTGGCTTCGTTACATGGGAGATAAGCCACCGAAAAGAATCATCACCGATCAATGTCCATCGATGCCAGCCGCCATCCAAGAGTGCATGCCAACAACTATCCACAGGTGGTGCATTTGGCACATAATGAAGAAGATCCCTAAAAAAT
>JASCZI010272188.1:33782-54148 GCA_036250425.1 Stylosanthes scabra
GAAGAAAGATGATTACTCTAAAAGGAGGGAAGAGTTTAATCTGGATAAAGTTATTATGACTTTGTCTAAGGATGTTGTGTGTGATGGATTGGTTTGTGCGAAGTCCGATTGTCCATCTGATTGCAGTGGTGGAAGTCATTCTCAAAATCAACAAAATATCAGTCTTAGTGATGATAGAACTTCTAGTTGCAATGCTTCAGAGGGGCCAGCTGCAATTCAATTACCAGGGTGGCAATCCAATCATTCTGATGTGTGCACTTTGCCTTCAAGTTCCTTACCCGATCAGGTTAAAGCCAATGATGGTTCTCATTCATTCCGCAGTAATCTGTGTGTTAAAATCCCTTCAGTTGATCATCTTGAGAAACCTGTTGATGGTGATTTGCATGATGTTCAGCACTCTTCTGATTTTTCTTGGAATATAAATGGAGGTGTCATTCCAAGCCCCAATCCTACTGCTCCCCGAAGTTCTTGGCATCGAAACAAAAATAATTCCACATTGGGATTCCAGTCACATGGATGGTCCGATGGGAAGGTTGATTCTCTTCAAAATGGCTTTAGCAATGGGCCGAAGAAGCCACGGACACAAGTATCTTATTCAGTTCCTTATGCTGGGTATGATTTTGGCTCAAGGCATAGGGGTCATCAGAAAGGGCTACCTCACAAGAGGATTAGGAAGGCTAATGAGAAGAAGTCATCAGATGTTGCTAGAGGTCCTGAAAAGAATTTGGAGTCCTTATCTTGTGATGCAAATGTCTTGATTACCCTTGGGGATAGAGGGTGGAGAGAATATGGTGCCCAGGTTGTATTAGAGCTGTTTGACCATAATGAGTGGAAACTTTCTGTAAAACTTGCAGGAGTTACTAGGTACTCGTACAAAGCACATCAGTTTCTGCAAACTGGATCCACAAATCGTTATACGCATGCTATGATGTGGAAAGGAGGGAAAGATTGGATATTAGAATTTCCTGATAGGAGTCAGTGGGCTCTTTTCAAAGAGATGCATGAGGAATGTTACAACCGTAACATCCGTGCTGCTTCAGTTAAAAATATACCTATTCCAGGTGTTATCTTGATTGAAGAAAATGATGGTCATGAATCTGAAGTTAGTTTTGTTAGGAGCTCTAAATATTTCCGTCAAGTTGAAACAGACGTTGATATGGCCCTGAATTCATCAAATGTCCTGTATGATATGGACAGTGAGGATGAGCAGTGGATTTTGACTTCGCTAAATTCTGAAAAAGAGAATTGTAGCATGGATGGGATAACGGAGGAAATATTTGAGAAGACAATGGACAGGTTTGAGAAGGCTGCATATGCTCAGAAGCAAGACCAGTTTACACCTAATGAAATAGAAGAACTCATGGTTGATGTTGCAACGGTGCCTATAGCCAAAACCATTTATGCATATTGGCAGCAGAAAAGGCAGAAGAGAGGAATGGCTTTGATACGGCATTTTCAGGTATTGTAAAAGTTACCTATCTTTACTAAACTGTTCAGTGAATTCATATAAAATGAGTGTGGAGGTTAATAGTGCAATTGTAAAGTGAGCCATTACCAAGTCACATGTAATGCATTTATGGTGGATAATTATGTCATTGATCTATATTCCTGCATACTTTTTAGGTTTTATTCAATTCATAAGTTTAGATCTGTCTTTGCATCCAGCCAAGTGTTTCTAAGTTTGGCATTGTTATAATCCCGACCTTGAGATATGGCTGCATGATGTAATATTGCCAATTTTGAAGTGGTCTTGTTTATTTGAAAGATTGAGGGTTTAATTTCAAAATTGAATGGCTTAAAATTTGGTGGTGGTGGGTGGTGTGTTATTTACTTTTTGTTTTCTCAAGATTCTCTGTTCTCTTCTTGGAAAATTAATATGTGTGATGTGTGTGCTTGGTTATGTTCTGATTGAAATTTTACATTTAAACTTTGATTCTGTTCAGCCACCTCAGTGGGAGAGATACCAACAACAATTGAGAGAGTGGGAAGTTGCCATGAGCAAGAATAACATCCCTCACTCTAATGGATGCCTGGACAAGTTTTCATCTCTGGAGAAGCCACCCATGTTTGCTTTCTGTTTGAAACCAAGGGGTTTGGAAGTACCGAACAAGGGATCAAAGCAACGTTCGCAAAAGAGAATTTCAGTGTCAGGGCATGCAAACAGTGTTATGTATGAACATGACGGTTTCCACACACCTGGTTAGTATTTGATTTACTTCCTGTTTAAGTTCCAGTTGAACAAATTATGGGCTCCTCCTTACATCTGATTTTTGTAAAACACAGGAAGGAGATTGAATGGATTCGCATTTGGTGATGAAAGGATTGCTTATCCAGGCCACAATTATGATTCTTTGGATGATTCCCCATTGCCTCAGAGCTCACTGAGGGGATTCTCACCACGTGACGCTGGCAGCATGAGATATTATTTTATGAATAATGATGGTTTTGACAGGAAATATATGCCTAAACATCGCCGGAACAAGGCAAAGAGTATGTATCTTTATGATTCACATATGACTTCTGATAGTCCCAGATCGTCGGGTTCAGGGAAGAGAAATGGGCTTAATCGATGGAACATGGGCTATTACGACTTGATGGGCCACAGGAAGTACCCAATGGATGGTCCTCAAGGGCATGATTTCGAACAGTTAGATGGTTCAGATCTTGACGAGTTTAAATTGCGTGATGCCTCAGGTGCTGCTCAGCATGCACATAACATGGCCAGATTAAAGAGAGAGAGGGCTCAAAGACTGCTTTACAGAGCAGATCTAGCAATTCACCGGGCCGTGGCTGCTCTCATGACTGCCGAAGCAATGAAAGCTTCGGATGACTCAAATGGTGATGGGTAGATTTATTACTTTTACATCTTCATGGATCTCTCCAGTGTGCCACTGAGCTGCATTAGAGGTGAGGAGGCTCAGCAGTGATGTCGGCTAGATGCATGCGACACAGATTTGGAAGTGCTTCGGCCTTCTCTCATTTTCCAGGGACTCCATACTGAGCTCAAAATAATGAGGTGAAATCATTGAGGTGAAGAATTTTTTGTGCAACTCTCTTGCACTGTTGAGTAGCACCTTTTTCAGCATGAGTGAGGGTTCTACTTAGTTCGGGGTAATTGTTGCAGTTGATCTTCCTGGTATGGGTCTAAGGAATTTTGTGCAGATTTTTTTTTCTTTCTTCTCTTCTTTTTTTGCCCTTCTCTCCTCCTATAACCTCAGGTTCCCAATGTTAAATATGAAAATAGAAATCGGCAAATAATACCACACCTTGAATGGAAATTACAGTTCTATTTCTGTCATAGAATTTGCAAAAGGATTCGCTAATTAACTGCTAACTACTGGTTTCTATGTATATGGAGTACGGACCAACATAGAGATTATTCAATTTGACATAGTTTCTGGAGGGAGGAAAAGATTGTGGGTTATGTTGATGAAAGGCATGGAATGGGATATCGAATAGAATGGAAGATAATTTATGACATTGTTTGAACGTTTTAATGTTTTGCTGATGTACCCGTTTGGACGTTAGGGGATGATTTAATGATTGTAGTGAATGACATAGGATGCAGCATATAGCAATATTAGTATATTTCTTCTTTATTCTTTGCATATTTAAAAATGGTATGGAAAAAAAGTAACAATTTACAAAAGATGGGTAAAAAAGAAATAAAGGGACATTATGTGACTTCATAGAAGAGAAATAAGATAACCAACTTGGTGTCTTCAAATGGTTAACTAACTTGTCCATTATGGCCAACTTATTTGTCCAAGTGTTGAGAATTCGAAAATTCGATTTTGATTTTGTGTATGTAGTAGTGGCAGATCTTTGACATGTTGGGTAATTAACTTTGCGATGTTACTTTTTGATAAGGGTAATTCTCCTTTTAAATTTTAATACAATTTGTTAGTGAACTCTCTTAATTGCTGAGCTATGTGTTTAAAAAATTGAGAGAAAATTAGTATAAAAGATATATTTTTAAAATATAATTTGACAATATTAGGCGAATGTATACGTAAAAGACACAATTTTTAATTTCTTGATAGTTAAGGGTTGTGTTCGGTTATTGAGGTAAATTTTCTTGTACTTACATTGTTTATTCTAGCAATTTTAAAAATGAAAATTCAATTGCAGTTAATTTTATATGAAGTTATTTTAAAATTATTATATCACAGTTTAGTTAAACATGTCAAATCATCTAATGATTTATAACAAGTAACTTTACCAAAGTTGATTACACCTAAGTATTCACCAATTTGAAATTGTGGATCTATATTTGCTTATTTTGGTATCTAATGAGTCAGGAAATATGAATGTGTTAAAAGTTTTTTCAGCTGATAAAATAAATAATATTCGTTTTAAAATAATTATCATGTAATTTCTTTAGACGTTTTCCCCGTTGTGAATAAAACAAAATAAAATATACGGATATACACTTTGCAAATAAGAAAAAAGGATAACTAAAATAATGCACTTATTTATTTATTCACATTTTCACTTCATCCACATTCCAACTTCATATTTCTATGAACAACGACCATTCTCTTCCAATTGAAGGTGAGAATGTTGAACTTCCTCCTAAGTTAAGCCCACATAAAATATACAAAATCTAAAGAATCTAAACAGAAATAAAATAATAAAGAAATAAAATTAAAAAAAAAAAAAAAACGCCAGAGGCCTCCCGCGTTTAGGAACCGTTATTACCGGTAAGTTTCATTCTCTGCTTTAGACAAACACCAATATCCCCTTTGCTCTGATATTACCGTTATTACCGGTAACTTTCATTTGCTCTTTCTCTCTTTGTTCAGATATTCATCTTCCTTTTCCCTCTTCATACATCAGGTTCATTTTTTCTCTGGTTTTATTTGGTTTCTCTCACATTGTTATCTGACGCTTCAAAAGTTTCAATTGACATAAATAAATTAAATGATTAGAAACATCTTGAAAGCTGAATTAATTTTTTTATTTGTTTAATTAATTATTTTTAATCCGTTGTTTTTGTTGTGGTTGTTAAATTAAGGTGTTGATCATTAGGGCTGACAATGGGAAATTCGAAAAAAGATGAAGCCAAGATTGAAAAAATTATACGTGGTCTTTTGAAACTTCCTGAGAATCGAAGATGCATCAATTGCAATCTCTTGGTACGCTATGAAATTATTGAATGAATCAGTGTTGAAAACTTGAAAGGATTGTGACCTAAAAAAAGGAAGAATGAGATGGTTTTTATGACATGATTTTTCTAATGATGATTCAGGGACCACAATATGTGTGTACAACTTTCAACACATTTGTATGCACAAATTGCAGTGGAATACAGTAAGCATTACAAAATCTGTGCTTTCCATTGATTAATCTATTTCATGTTTCTTTTAGCTGCTTCTGAATTTCAAATTGTAGTCAGTTTTAGGGTTTTGGATAATCCCCTTTTACTTTAACAACGTGGCTTCATGTTACATAACAAATCCTATACTGAAATCATGTGCTTATAAGCATACATTGATGATCCATTATATTTGCATATCAATTTAGTAGAGAGTGGTTGTTCTACACTAAGTCTCTGTAATTCTAGTTTAGTGCATGATCTTAAGTTACTTATGCATTGGGGATACTGTAATTGAATGCATGGTTTCTTACCTTGCATGTTTTCCATGCTCATGTGTTTGTATAAGTGACTACATGTGTTTTAAATACTTCATTTGTTTCCTTCTATCTGTTACTATTGCATTTTAGTACATCCATCAATATATTTGGGTACAAAATTGGGATAACGATAAATAAAAGGGAACTCAGGGAGTAATATCTAAGTTTGCATCTTGTGGATGAGAAAAAACTAGCATGGCAAGAACAACACTCCGATGTTGAGCCAATTGGCCTTGATCTAGGTTAGTTGGAGTCTAATTGAATTCGAACTCGCATAAAGTGTAAAAAGAAGAAGAAGAAAAGAAACAGAGTGAAGATATAGAACATGTTTTTCTTTACTTACCATGTGTTTTTATATGTATACAACAGTCGAGAATTTACACATAGAGTAAAATCAGTATCCATGGCTAAATTTACTTTGGAAGAAGTTGAAGCTATTCAAGCAGGTGGTAATGAGGTGTGCACAAATTGATCATGCTAATTCTTTTTCCCTCCTCAAAAATCAGACTATTTATTTCGTGATAAAACCAAATCTGACATCAATCCATGAACAGAGAGCCAGGCAGATTTATTTTAAAGGCTGGGACCCTCGACGACACTCTTACCCCGAATCCAAGTAACTTTGCCTGTCATCTCTCCTGTGTTTCTTTAGATTCTTTTTTTTTTTTTTTTGCCCATTGCAATCATAGGTATCCTCCTACTGGAGGCAATCTTGTTTGAGCATTGGAGATGTTCTTGTAGATTCTAATTAGTACATTCTTCACCTCTTCTAATTCACATCTTTGTTTCCAGCAACATGCAGAGACTCCGTGAGTTCATCAAGAATGTGTATGTGGAAAGAAGATTTCCCAGTGAAAATAGTGTAGATCTTCCGAGAGTTAGAGTGGTAAGTCCTTCTGTTATCTAGTGGTAGGTTTTTTTTTATCTTTTAGATTTTTTGGTATGTGTATCAATCCTTAGATCAGTAAGTAGGGAATACTACTTTATTCATCTAGAGACCGTCATTATTTGCGGCAGAAAATTACTAAAAGCTTTGTTTCTCATTGTTTAACATAGTTCTTAGATTTATTATCAATAGTTCAAACTCAGACAACTGGAAAAAATGAGTTCCTTGTGTTGTGTTCTCTTTTGTTAACTTTTGTTTACTTTATTTACACAGGCAGGAAAGGAGGAACGATACCAAAGTAAGACGATTAATTTATATCGTATTGAACCAAAAAGTCCATCTTATGAAGCTAGAGTTGAGAGAAGTTATCCATCTTATGAAGCTAGAGTTGAGAGAAGTTATAGTACAAGATCCAATCCTGACCTAAGAAATGATGACAATAACAATGTTAGATTCTACGTTGATGAGAGAAGAAGCCCAAAATATGCTCAAAACCTGTCAAGGCATGGTAGCTTTGGTAGAAAGCCTATACAAATTGAGGTTGTTGACAACAGGTTCCGAGACGGAGAATCAAGAAAACCTAAGGTTTCAGATTTGGACACAAAGCTGAAACAGCTTCAACCAGCCAGGCAGAAGACTGTAGATGAATCTCAATCTCCTGATGTACGGCCTTCGGGAGAAGTTTTAGGAGAGAATGGTCCATCTCTTAAAGTAAGTGGTATGGTTGTCATTACATTATATACTCTCATTTGAACCATATCTTGGATGAATTTTAGTTTCCAAATGTCATTTTTTTTTAATTGAGAAAAATCCATCTGAACTAGAAAATGTTCCTCCTGAAAACTTCATGATTTGGGTGCTAAATTGCAGGCATCTAACGCTGCTTCTGTACCAGAAATGCAGCCTATATCACAACCAATTGAAGAAAATTGGGCTATATTTGAAGATTTTCCAGTGCCTAATGCTGCCGAAAACAAAATCTCCAACACAAATATCTTCGCATCTTCTGTAACAATGACAACACCTCCAGCAACACATGCAAATTCATTAGATTTCTTATTTTCTGAATTGTCAGGTCCATTGGTTCCAACAACTGGGGGCATGTCTAACATCCCCACTTTTAACAATGATCAAACAATTGTGCCTGTAGAAAATTCGAGCACGTGTGGGGATTTGCCACAGTTGCCACCTTTTCCAATAGCCGAGGCAACTGCTTCTCCAAGCAATAGTGATGCTTGGGCTATTACACCGATCCCAGCCAATGAGATGGAACAACCTTCTAATGCTGTGCCTTCAAATGATGAGCTAAATCAAAGAGAAGAGTCCAACAAAGTCTTAGATTGGCAGACATCACCAAGCATGCAATTCCCTCCTTCGGTATCAGCAGGTAGTAGCTCTACAGCACAACCAACAAGTACACCAATCACATGTATAGCTTCAAATGATATGGTGAGAAACTAAATGTTAACTATGTCTGGCTATTTGAGAGCCTTAATTTTAGGCCATGATGTTAACATTTGTGGATGTACAGTAGAGAGAGTAGAATTGGATTACTGTCAATTGCAGAGGTGGTAGTATCTCTATCTTAGGTTGTAGTATCTCTCTCTCTCAATCTTAGATGGTTTTGAAATGTTTGGAGAAGGCATGGACGCTTTAGTTTGGAGAGTAGATCGGATAGAAAACAATTAGGCATCTAGAGATATATGTAGATTGAAAAATCTTAACACAAAAACTAAGATTTAAACATAAAAATATAAATATGATATATGAGCATTAGGGCAAAGTTTGACCTATCTTGCTGATTCTATCTAGTGGAATAAGACTTAGTTGTTGTTTTTTGGTGCTCGCAAAGTTACTCGAGTTTCTCAATTTGATTATATGCAGCAATCAGATGTTCTTAATTCACATGATTCTTCCAGTGCTTTCACTGAGCTCTCTCCTCAGACCTACTCAAAACCTCCTCAAGAAACCAAACCCAATGTTGGATCAAAGCCTTCAACAGTAGAAAACAGGTCTAGTGGAAGAAAGGAACTTCCAGAGGTAATAGATGGAGCTGCTGCCTAGTATTATATCATTTTATTTCCCTCAAGAACTCAGAGAACCTTAAGGCATGAATAATTCTCTGCAGGACCTTTTCTCTTCAAGCTACTTATCTGGCCCTACAACACTTTCAGGTTGGCAAAATGATCAACCTCAACACCATGGAATGGGATATGGCTTGCAGTATTATCCTAATTCAGCGGTATGTCTTTTACACATCATCATCATTTCATTTTTCTGTTGTTGGAACAAACATTTACAACTATGCAAAAAGTTGCAAATAAATTTTTGGTTAAATCACTAGTAAGTTTTTCAAACTTGTAATTAGGTGATCAGATCCCTATACTTTGTTTTCCATGGAATCCCTACACCAGTTTTAAATATGTAATTAGATCCTTATTAATATAAACATTACAAAAACGTTAATATTCATCTCACACCACTAGTGAATATGCTTTAACATAGTCCATTAAGGTAAACGTTTTTAGAAGGACAATGACTTGATAACAAATTCAAAATTGGTGTAGAAAACGAATTGAAAACTTTTAAAGTATATGGAGTTAATTACAAATTTGGTTAAACTATAAGTACTAACAAAGCAATTTAACCTGATTTTTGGCCTAGTGGTAGATGCTCAAATCCAACATCTGTGATACTGATTTTGATGATTTTTCATTTGCAGTCCTCCACAGAATTTCCTATTGCATCAATGTCCTCATCAAATCCATTTGCAGTAACTCAGGACAGACCTTTAGCCCATGCCTTATCAGTATGTGCACACATCAGAACTGTTTTTACTTTATTACACTGACCTCTGATGAAAACCTTTCTGTATATTTCTTCAACTAGACACTAGACATGAAACTTCTATGGCAATATTAAATACATACTGTCAATTGGCAATATATTTAGACAATAAACTGTCCAGATAAATTACTTTTTGAATGTACCACTTTGTTCGAATCGACAGTTATTTTGAAACGAAGTGAGTTGTTGACCAATAATAATGCTTTTCTTTGAATTTCGAATTCACAAATTTGAATCAAGTCAATAAATATTGTTTCTGTGTAGCTTCCCAATATGTCATCTTTGCATGGTATCCTACCTATCTCTCCCGGAGGAGGACTAATGCATACTTCAAGTTATGGGTCGTTAGGAATGGGTCCTCAGTCCACCAGTTATGGATCTCCTCCTGTTCATCCACAATCTACATCTGGATTTCCCAATGGTATTGCCCTTTTTCATCTTTCATTTTCTAGTGGAAATTTTTCTTAGTTTAGTTTGATTGTAGTTATTTCTAACTCTATCCCTTCAGGTGCATACTTTGGGCAAGTTAATAACATGCAACCTCCTAGGTAAATCTTATCCTTCTAGATATTACATTGAATATAACTATGATACATTGTATCACACCGGTTTCTTATCTATATGGGGAAAATTAGAATCCAAATTTGTCTTCCCAAAATACCCTTCACCATATAATAGATAAAAAGTTATTTTGATAAAACCAAGAATCAAACCTACGACCTTTTAGTCTAAAAATAACATATTTATCGTTTCATCTAATCTCCAATATATTATATTATTATTTTACGCATTTAATTTATAAAAATATGGATTAATAGGCACTCTAATACACTTAGTTATTCTAAAACATTGGATTAATCAAGCAATCATATCTCATGTACTAGATAAGTGGATAATGTGGATAATGTGATGAAAATGACAGCTTAAAACCTTGAGTTATATTATGTGTCTATTCTATAAAAAGTGTATGATTTTGAAACGACATACAAGCGATTTATATCTAGTTAATACTCACAGACACAGCAAAAATATACATATACATATACATAAGATATATAATAGATGCATACTGGTGATAGAATCATATTTTATTCAAATAAAAAATAGTGGAACTCACATAATTTATCATTTAATTTCGCTTTTTTGGTATTTTCTATCTATTTTCAATATGCGTCATAGTAGTCACCACACCTGTAATGTTTTTCAGAAAGAGATTATTTATTTTTTTATTTTTTATTTTTAATACCTAAGTTGTTGTACATCAAGTAAAAACACACTTAATAATGAATGTTGACATGGTCCCCTCTAAAACTAAATTTAAGTGGATACTTACATGAAGATATTTTCGTGTGAAAATCACATTGTAAATCATTAGATGAATTGATATGTTTGACCAAATATATTTGATTCAATCATCCAACAATTCAAAATGTTATTTTCATGTGAAGATATCTTCACTTGAGTATCTCCTTAAATTTAATCTAACTATGAGTGTTAATAAACATTCTCTTCTAAATGTATAAACTATAAACAACACAAATCTTGAAGCTATGTTGAGTTGGAAATATTTAATGCTATTCTAATAGCTTTCTATTGTTTTTGTAGATTTGAAAGAGCTGCTAGTATAAGTAATGATGAAAGTATTTTTGGATCCCTAAGCACTATGAAGGTTTCAAGTGGTGAATACATGACACAAACCACTCCAAATTCTTTTCCGAAGAAGGGGAAAAATCCATTTGGAGATATGTAGTGCTATGTTTATTAAGTGTTTCAAAATAGAAAATATAAGATAAGAGACTGAAACAAAACATAAAATTTCGTCTCTGTCTTTGCCCCAATTATACCAAGTTTTTTAATAGACAAAAAATTGGGCAAATTTTGTTATAGAACAAAGACATTTTCTTTGTTTTTTAATATGAATTTTGTATATTTTCTAAATAAAATTATTGTGTTTCTGAGTGTTTTCTAAACATAGATTAGGTTAGTCTATTAACAAATGCAAAAACAAGTGGTATCTTTCCTAGTTCATGAAGAGAATCTTGCTCTAGAAAACAAAAATTAATAATTATGATGGATCATGGAATTGCAAAATGAACTAGATTGATATTAAAAACGAAAAAAAAGGAAGAAGAAAGGAACTCTATTTGTTGTAACTTTGTAAATTGGCAACACTTCTTCTTACATGAAAATGAGCTCCAATTCATTTAATATGCTCTGTTTGCACGTTGTTAGAAAGGAAGAAACAGCATAGAATAAAGAAAGATTTATGTATTAGAATCGTAGGAGATTTTTTAGGTGGTGAAAATATTTACTGATCTACTAAGATTTTAAATGTTATCTCTAAAATGAAAAAATATAGGTATATATTAGAAATATACACAGCCACATATATAGAATTTTTTTTCATAATTCTTAAAAAACTACTAGATACTTTCATCACCATAGATAAAACCTATAATTGTATGAGAGTTGTGTATTACATAGTACAATGCACTAACATATTTATAGGTGAATAGAGAATCAGAATAATAATAAGTTAATATCCTATAATTATGAGTAACTAGCACAAGACCCGTGTGTTGTGCGCGTTAGAAATAAGTTATTATATAATTATATGATTTGCAATCTCTATTTATAAATTTTTTTATAGTATTCAATAAGAATGGATGAAATTCACTCACAAATGTTCTGGACCTTTCCCCCGTGTGTTGAGGCTTTTAAGCATTGCAAACCTCTGATCACCATCGATGTGACGCATCTGCATGGGAAGTACGGCTGGCATCTGTTGTTGGCAATCACACAGGATGGGAACTCGAATATCATTCCTATTGCGTTTGCTTTGGTTGAGGGAGAGATTGCCGAGTCATGGAAGTTTTTCTTGTCACACCTGAGGCGACATGTGACACCGCAGCCAGGCATATTTGTGTTTAGTGACAGGCACGTAGGGATCAAGGTTGCATTGAAGGATCCTGATGGGGGATGGTTGCCGTCGGCTGTGTATCGAGGGTTTTGTGCGCGGCATATGGCGGCGAACTTTGCTAAAAAATACAATGAGGCCAGAAGCTACTCATGAATGCAGTGTATGCGTATAGCGAGTTGGATTTCACCTATTGGTTTGGGCTATTAGGAACAGTTGATCGACGCATGTGTGAGTAGACAGAGCGGATGGAGTTAGAACACTGGACCCAATACATGGATAGCGGCCGCAGATTTGGCCATATGACGACCAACATTTCCGAGTGCATTAATTCCGTTTTGAAGGGTACGGGGAATCTGCCTGTCGTGGCCTTGGTGAAATCCACTTATTGCAGGCTGGCAGAGTTATTTGTCCGAAGGGTCCAGGAGCCTGAAGCACAAGTTGGTGTGGGGCTGAGATTTTCACAAACCCTCGCACATGCCATGGAGAAGAACATGAGGGATGCAAGGAGCTCCGCAGCGACGCCGTTTGATCAACACAGCTATGAGTTTGAGGTGACCCAGATTAGTTCGACTGGTGGGTTCTCCCTTGGGACGTATCGAGTGTCTCTTCATGAGCGGACATGTGACTGCGGGTATTTCCAAGCCCTCCACTATCCGTGTATGCATTCCGTTGCATGCTGCGCACATACCCGCGTTAATTGGCGTACCTACGTGCATGATGTGTATAAGATGAGCGAGGTCTTCAATGTTTACAGGATGTCATTCACGGCGCATATACCCGATGGTTTTTGGCCCCCCATACGGCAGCCCTACACTTATACCAGATCCGAGGATGAGGCGCGCGAGGGAAGGTCGTCCTAGGAGTGTTCGTACCAGGACAAACATGGACAAGGTCAATTCGAATCGGCCAAGGAGATGTGGCCTTTGCAAGCAGGTGGGGCACACCAATAGGGCGTGTCCTTAGCGTGGTGCAACTGGTGGAGATAATATGTAGTGTTGTTTTCTTATGCTTTTGTGTAGGGTATGTCCGACTTGCTCTGCGTAGGATATGCTAGTTGTGTCGGTGTTATTAAGATGTCACTTTCTTCTTTATGTATTGAACCTATCAGTGGGCTTTTTTATAGGGTTTGATTGCAAATAACTTATTTGGCGTTTAATTTGATGAGTTTAGAAATCGAAAATGAAGTTGATATAAATAACATAATATGACCAAGTAGATAACAAAAGGTTGAATTCCACATAATAAGTTAATCTAAATAACATAAGTTCAAATGCTAACATAATAATTCCAACTAAATAACATAAGTTCGAATGGAAACGCAATAACATATATAACAATATAATTCTAAAACCATAATAACAAAATATAAGTTTCGCAACAGAATCTATCATCATAAAGCTACATATGGCAACTAGTACTACATCCTCTGCGACACACAACTCTGCGGCCTCTTTGAGGCTCCGTGAGCTACTCATCCTGTCCCGCTTAATCATCCTGATCAACATGATGGGGGCGGGGGTCGACGAATGCCAAAGGTGGGGTGCCCCCAAGTGCAAATGAGAAGTCTCTGAAGGTAAAGTCATGTGAAGGCACGTTGAGGTCCACGGGGACAGGTGCCTAGACACCGGTTGGTCTATATACACCCTGGAGGGACTCCTGTAAACATCAGGCCAAATCAGCATAGTAGTCAGCCTCTGCCCCGAACTGCTACTCTATCGAAGCAGGGCTAAGGATACCCTCAAAGAATGACTGCCTTGGAGATCCAAAGTCACGGGGAATGTCATCGACATAGCCCTTTGTGCTCGCACCGGGTGTAGGGTCCATAGCAGCTACGGATCCCTCACCTACATGCTGCCCAGAAGGCTAATCCACTCCTCTGTTAGGCTGATCATCTTCGCCACCAGCCCCGTCACCACCTACATCAGCCCCATCACCACGAGCACCCCAACCTCGCCCACCTCTACCACCCCGACGATGGCGTCCAATAGACGTCTCAAGCATGCGACAAACCCTCTGCGAGGGGGCATTCTCCTCCTCCATACCCTGACTCAACCACTACCAATCTTTACAGGTGATCCTGGTACCAACTCGCAGCCGTCTCTCAAGGTGCCGGTTATCCGGCATGTCATCAACTGTGAAACTGGAGGGGGGGATGAAGAAACCCCACAAGTAGCCTCCATTGGGACCTGTGTCAACCTGGAGTCCATGTGTGCTGCATCCCCTGACAGGAATCTCTTCCCCTTCCAGAAACCACTAGTGTAAATACATCTCTGATGGACCCGGATAGGAAACCTGGGGATAATCATGACATCCTTCTCCCTGGCATCCCAAATAGAATGCCATGTTTGGTATGTGTTGGGAAACCACCTGTCACCACCACGCCCGTCCGTGCTATGAAGAAAGTCAATGTTCACAGGTGGGCGTGGAATATCCTGTGCTCCTCCAAATTGTAAAAGAACATGGTCCACCTAATGCCACTCCATACCGCCGAAGTAAATGAGGGGTATTCGTGCAGTCCAGAGCTGTACATGACGCTGATCAAAGATCTCAGGATGGGAAACAGCAGGCCGGCAGCAACATCTTCTGACAGGTATGGCTCCCATATAAACTGACGAGACCACATAGATAGTCAGAAAACTTAGTTGTACAATGATATAATAAAGTAAGCAACTGCAAAAAAATATAATTACCTCCGATGGCTGGAGTCTATCAAGTTGCACCCGATACTAGACCAGCCTTAGATCCCTATCATCAGAACTCGATAGATACCTCTCCCACCTGTTAAATGCATGTTAGAAACGTCGATGAAATTCTTAGTAAGTCATAACCAAAACTCGAGAAAGCATAACTAAAGACTAACAAATAACTGAATACCTCGACGCTAACGGCCATGAGAAATGCTCAAATCCATTGGGTCTGAGGGTTGAGAATCGCCAGAATATCCAGCTCTATAATAGCTGCAGCGGACTCGCCAACTGCACAATGTTGCGGCTGGTGGACCTACAAAGGTTCAGGTACAACCATCCCAATGCAGCAAAACCCCAGCTGTAATTGCCCAGGTCCTCTAACCAGGCTTGAAAAGGTAGCCACCGGAGATGCACCCAGGTTGTGGTCTTGTCCCCAAAGATCTGTGTGCTAAGCAGCATTACGATATATGCCCTCGAATGCCTCAGCAAAGGTCTCCGTGAACCAGCTGAATGTCACTGTCATCTTATCGATAACTGACTCAAGAGGATGCTGGCCAAACAGCTCCTCAAACCACTCCCACGTGGGTTTCCCGACGCCCGACATGTACTTCGGGAACTTGGATAAACACCCGCTGACTACCTCCCCGTCCAAAGGAAGACCGAGCTGATATGCTACATCCTGTAAGGTGATTGTGCACTCGCCCCACGACATTTGGAAGCTGTGCGTCTCAGGGCGCCAACGCTCCACAAAAGCGCTCACTAACGGCTCGTCCAACTTGACCCATCGCTGGTTAAGCCGTGCTAATGGAAGCAGTCCGGCAGAATCTAGGTATGGCTCTATCCGTGGATCCAAATCCATTTACTGCTGCCTACGGATGCTGAGTACACACCTAGTGTGCTGCATAGTAAAAAGAGGTTTTCGATTCCTTGCGCAAATATAAGATGCGCCTCAATCCGTTGAAATGCGCCTTCGGAATGGAAGTCGGAAAGTTCTTGTGATTCATGATCACCCAAAGGGGAGTTGAGGCAAACCTAGAAAAGTGCAATGTTATTATGCAATTATCAAGCCCCTCTAATTTGAAAGAGGTCCAACGGCTAAACGGCAAGCTGACTACACTATCCTGTTTCCTCGGAGCATCGGCCAAGAATGCACTTCCCTTCTTCAAACTGATAAAAAAAAGAATCGACTTTGAGTGGACCCCGTAGTGCGAAGAGGCATTCAACAAGTTCAAGTCACTGCTCGCAGAACGTCCAATCCTCTCAAAACCCATAGAAGGAAAACCTCTATACCTCTACCTCTCTATCACTGATGAATCCATCGCGGCGGCTCTAATGCAAGAAGATGAGTCGGGAGGCCAAATGCCGGTGTATTTCATAAGCCGGGTATTGCATGAAGCCGAATTAAGATACACCAAGATAAAGAAGTTGGCCTTTGCTCTCCTCCTTACGGCTAGGCGCCTACGACAATACTTCCAGAGACGTTATAGTCGTACCGACGGATCAAGCTATCCGGAGCATCCTTCAGAAGCTGGATCTCGCTGGGCGGATGCTTAATTGGGTGGTCGAGTTATCCAGTTCGATATCCAATTCCGACCTAGGACGGCAATCAAGGCACAGGCAATGTCCGATATCCTAGCAGAGATGGCCACGGTGGAGGCGCCAAAAGACGGAGGAGGAAGCTGGAAGCTCCACATTGACGGATCATCCATCCAAAAGTCGGGAGGAGCCGGGATAATCCTTGAAAGCCCGGAAGGAATCATGATCGAGCAATCCATTCGATATGAATTCCCAATCCCAAACAACCAAGCTGAATACGAGGCTTTGCTAGCCGGGCTAGCCCTATCCTAAGAAGTCGGAGCAAAGACCCTCGAGATCTGCACCGACTCGCAAGTGGTAAGTTCTCAAATCAATGGAACCTACCAAGCAAAAGAACCCCTCCTGCAAAGATATTTGGCCAAAGTAAAAGGTATAACAGAGATCTTTGACAAGGTAGTAATATCTCACGTTCCAAGAGAACGGAATGCCAGAGCCGACCTCCTGTCGAAGCTCGCCAGCACAAAGCCATGGTCGGGAAATCGGTCTTTGCTCCAAGGAACAGTGAAGGAACCCTCGATATCTATGTCAAAAGTAGACTGCTTCCCGATATCCGAGCTCACGACTTGGATGACCCCAATCCAAAGTTACCTCGAGAAAGGAGAATTGCCGGCGGACCCCAAAGAGGCAAAAAGAATAAGGAGAGAAGCCGCAAAATTCGTCGTAATCTCAGGGCAGCTATACAAAAGAGGCATAGACATGCCATTGTTGAAGTGCTTGAACTTATCTCAAGCTGATTATACCCTGAAGGAGGTCCATGAAGGTTGCTATGGCCACCACATCAGAGGAAAATCCTTGGCTCGGAAACTCATTCGGGCCTGATATTATTGGCCGAATATGCTAAAGGATGCCATGGAATTCATGCAATCATGCGAAAAATGCCAAATCCATGCTGACTTCCACCAAGCACCCCCAGAAAAGATGACTCATATTTCGGGAGATCGGCCATTCGACACATGGGGAATCAACCTAGTCGAACCTTTCCCACTAGCACCCGGCCAGCTGAAGTACCTCATCGTCGCCATTGACTACTACACCAAGTGGATCGAGGCAGAACCCTTAGCCACCATAAAGACGGTACGATGTTGGAAATTTGTATAGAAGCAGGTCATTACCAGATTCGGAATACCATCAATCCTCATCACAGATAATGGAACCCAATTTACATATCGCAAATTCAAAGAATCGGCCGCGAAATTCGGGATCAACCAACGCTTCTGCTCGGTTGAACATCCAAGCGCAAACGGCCAAGTGGAAGCAGTAAACAAAATGTTAGTGAAAGGGCTGAAGAAGCGGCTTGATGACGCCAAAGGCCTTTGGGCAGAAGAGCTAGCCTCCGTTTTATGGTCTTACCGGACAACTCCCCAATCTTCCACTGGGGAAACGCCTTTCCGACTTACCTACGGAGTCGAGCCCATCATCCCCATGGAAATCGGCGAGCCTAGTCCCCGATTGCTTCTCGGCCCAGAAGACACCACAGCGGAAAAAAATCTGATAGATGAAGTCCAAACCGAGGCGCACTTGGCCGAGCTAGCCTTAAAGCAAAGGATGAGCGTCAGGTACAACAAAGGGATGGTTAAGAGGCACTTTGAAGTCGGCGACCTAGTCCTACGTCGGAACAACATCGGATCCCCAACTCCGGGAGAAGGCAAGCTGACCCCCAATTGGGAAGGACCGTACCGCGTAACATCGGTCTTAGGAAAAGGAGCCTACAAGCTGGAACAACTCAACGGGAACGAAATCTCGAGAATCTGGAACGCCGCCAACCTCCGACGGTTCTACCCTTAGACCTCCTCTTTTCCTTATTCATTTAAGTTTAATGCATCCTTAATGCTAGGATAGTTTCAATTTACTCTTTGTATTTGTATTTCCCCTTTCTGAATTCAATGAAGTCAGGTACTCTTTTTTCTATCCGAGGTATCCTACACTGGGAGGTCAGAAGGTTTTAATGAGGCCCTAAGTTTCAAAATTTGACATTCTTATTTATGGCATTACGGTCCAATCTGTCATACACGGTTCCACGAAACCAATTCAAACCACCCTTTACGGTTCACATTCTTTTCTTTCTACCTCTCCGACTTTACGATTCATATCCGGATTCGAAAGCAACAACGGTAGATCGCGAAACTGGTAACTGATCACTCCCCCCACGAATTAAACAAAAACAGTCAGGCATGTAACTTAGACAAATTTTAATAATCCCTCCAAAAAGAGCGGCACCCCAATTCGGTTCCTGAATACATGGCTAAATCCATAAGAATAGAACCATTCACGGAGAAAATCTCAAAGTTACTCTAAGGTTAAAAATACAAATACGATTCTTTGACGATTCAAAATGTTAACCTAGCTAAAAACAGCCAAATCTTGACTTGGACCAAACATCTAAAAAGAATTCCAAAACGGCTAAAAAATACTAACGAGAAACAAACGATAGTTTAAAAAATTATACTTAGCCAAAATTCAAGATTGATTCCGACCCGGGAAAAGCACGGCACGATGGAATCAACCCAACAAGTCTACAGAAGTCAAAAAGGGATCCGACCCAATCAAAGGCACGACGAATCCCCCATAAATAACTACAATGTTCAAAAGAAGATACAAAGAAACTAAAAACATCAGTCGGACGGATCCACGACCTTGCCGTCCACGATGTCCTTAAAAAAGCTGATCTGGTCGGTATCGAAGTCGAGAACAAGAATTGCCAACTGGGCCTTAAGGGCACCTTCGGTCGCAGCAACGGCACCCTTAGCGTCCTCGATTAGATCCTCGCATTGCTTTTAGAGTTCCGACACGGAAACCTCAGCAAGATCAGCTCGGACCTTCTCCTCGGTTGCCAATCCTCGGAACCTCTCAACCTCGGCAAGGAGCTCCTTCTCCCGACAACGAAGATGGTTGATCTCATCGTCTTTCTCCTACCCCAAAGTCTCCAACCTTGCATTCGAGGCCTTCAAATCCTAATCTGCCCTCAGCTTCGCCCGAATACACTACAAGAAATGCGCCCGTTACCGGCGAATTTACCGGCGGATTTTTTTCTGATTTTCGCCACTTTCGATGTTACCGGCGGATTTTTTCCGCCGGTAATTTTTCTAATTTTCGCCACTTTCGATGTTACCGGCGGATTTTTTCCGCCGGTAAATAGTTACCGGCGGATTTTCGAATTCCACCGGTAATTATCGGCGGAATTTTCTGCAGGTAACATATTTTTGGTGTCCAATTTGATTTTAGTATTACTGACGGAAATAAATGCATTAAAAATAAATGCATTAAATATTACTAGGAAAAAATCTGTCTATAAATCCCCCGATAACATTGGCAGAATTAAAAAAAAATTATAAAAAATAGCAATCCATTTCATTGTAAGAACTAATAATGTTATAATGCAATAATAAACAACAATAAAATGCTCTTTTATACAAAACAACAATAAAAAAGTAACAAAAATACTAAATCAATTACAAAACCCAACTAGCATACTCATAGGACCCCGACAGCCGGAGTGGCCAATGACTAAGATGTGCTCAAATTTCCCTACAAAACTGAATTGCAAAATTGCTTTCTATATTCAAATATTGCAGAATAACTTAAATTAACAATAAAAAATTGCTAATATCTTCCATTTTACAATGCTTATTACACTATAATTCATTCTATACTAATTAAAGACTTTATCATTTACGTATCTTATTGCAATCATGTTAGTCCCAATGCACAACACTCAAGAGGGGGGGTGAATTGAGTGTTTAAACAACAATAGAAAATATTTGCGGAAGCTTAAATTACTTTGAAAATAAATAAC
>JASCZI010272189.1:2072-21823 GCA_036250425.1 Stylosanthes scabra
AAAGCAAAGACAACTAAAAACTTTAAATTTTGTGTAATTTGGCCTACGTTTAAATAACTTCTCAAAAGGTGAAATAAAATCAAGAGAGACTGTAGGTAGCCTGTTTAGAATATATGCAGCAGAGGTAGCAACATCCTCCCAAAATTGCATGGGAAGAGCTGCAGTGGCAAGTAATGATAATGCAGTTTCTATCAGACTTCTATGTCGTCTCTCAACAGTGCCCTGTTGTTGATGTGTATGAGGACAAGATAGTCTATGCTTTATGCCATGTGTATGTAAAAAGGTAGTAAATGCATTAGATAAAAACTCTTTGCCATGATCAGATTGTATATTCTTCAATTGATGACCAGTTTGCTTTTCCATATATGTTTTATAGTTCTTAAAAACTTCAAAGGCCTGAGATTTATTATGAAGCAAATACAAGCAAGTATACTTACTATAGGCATCAACAAAGGCAATATAAATATGCAGCAGAGGCAACAACATCCTCCCAAAATTGCATGGGAAGAGCTGCAGTGGCAAGTAATGATAATGCAGTTTCTATCAGACTTCTATGTCGTCTCTCAACAGTGCCCTATTGTTGATGTGTATGAGGACAAGATAGTCTATGCTTTATGCCATGTGTATGTAAAAAGGTAGTAAATGCATTAGATAAAAAACTTTGCCATGATCAGATTGTATATTCTTCAATTGATGACCAGTTTGCTTTTCCATATATGTTTTATAGTTCTTAAAAACTTCAAAGGCCTGACATTTATTATGAAGCAAATACAAGCAAGTATACTTACTATAGGCCTCAACAAAGGCAATATAATATCTAAATGCAGAACGCGAAGTAACAGCAGCTGGTCCCTAAATGTCTACAAAAGCAAGATCTAAAGGTTTATCATAGATGGTGCTAGAGTCATGAAAGGGAAGAGCATGTATCTTGCTAATAGAACAGTGTTGACATACATGTGAATGAGGTGATTTAGTTGAAACAGAGACTCCATTAGTTTTTAGAATCCGTAAAACATTTTGTAAATGTGCATGCCCTAAACGCTTATGCCAGAGATCAATGGGATTATCAGTTACAGAAGTAGTAATATTGGCCTTAGCAGGAAAGTCAGTATCAGAAAATGAAACAGAATCACTGAAACCAGGATTAATGCTTATTTTATTAGAATCACAAAAAGCACAATTACATGTTTCATATCCAGTAGAGGATAAACTAGTAGGAGAAATACATGTAGTACTACATATATCAGGACTAGAATCTACTCTACATGAGAAAGAACTAGGTAAAGTATGAGTAACAGATTCAGGAAGAGGAACATTCAAGGTTTCAAAAACATAAATCTATCCCTCCTTTAGTGATTCCCTGGAGAAGCAGGTCTCGTGTAACCTGATCACGCACACAACAAGAATTTGGCCAAAATTCAAAGAATACATTATTATCAGCAGCAAATCTTGATACACTCATTAAATTCTAGGTAATTTGTGGTGCATATAATAAATTCTTTAGATTAAAACTAATATTATTCATGGAATCAATCAATTTAGCAGTACCAGATTTAAGAATGGGAATACCTGCACCATTACCTACTAACAATTGATTACTGGAATTGTTGGGAGCTTCTTCAATGAGAAAGTTGTGTGGATTGGCAATGACATGATGGCTGGCGCTGCTATCTGGGTACCAGGCAGTGTCGTCAGGCTGTGGAGGAGTAGTCAGGTAGGCTTTGGGTTGGTGGAAACTTGAGGGCGGTGGTAGTGGTGTAGAATTGGAGTAGGGAATCGGAGCTGGAGGATTCTGTGAAGTTAGCACAGCAGTGTATTGTTGATCATACCTGTAATAGCAATTTGAGGCAGCATGGCCTCCTCTGCCACAGATTTGGCTGAAATTTCTGTTATGTTGCCAGTAATTCCGACCACCCCTCTGAAAGCGACCTGCTCCACGACCGCGACGACCACTTCATCTACCATTAGAGGGAAAGTATGCTTGTGTGAAATTAGCAACAAGAAGTGTTGAAGCAGCATTCTTGGTACGATTCAACATCTCATCATAAGCCTGTAGGAAGGATTCAGCTTCGGGAACTGTAAAGGAACCAAATCGAGCCATGATTGAAGTAGTGTATCCATGATATTCCTCATTAAGACCTTCAATTATAACCTGGATGTGATCATCATCACTCAGCTCGTAATCAAGAGCCGCTAAAGATTCCGAGATTTCTCGAATCTTGGTGAGATACTCAGCAATGGTGCCGTCTTCTTGATTCCACGAAGCTGAGATTTGAGACTTTGAATCCGAGTCTTGGATGTTGCAGAAAAAAGATTGGAAATGGTTGTCCAAGCCTCGAAGAAGGTTTGACAACAAAGAACCTTGGTCTGGTAGGGTTTGGTCATTGATGCGGCGAGCTAGGTTTGAAGTGCAAGATCATGTTGTCGCCATTGAGAATAGGTTGTTGCCGGAGGGGGAGAAGCTTCTGCAGCTTCTTTGGGAACAGCCGCAGCAGAAGAGACGGGAACTGCATCTTTTGATGGTGTCTTCGTCGAATCCAAGTGATCTTCGAGCTCTAGCATTTGAATCGTCAACCATGCTTGATATCGCCAAGTATTGTAATTCTTGTCATCAAGCTTGTCAGTTAGAGGAATCAGCCCTGATTTGAAGTTGTTCATCAAATTTGCGTGGAGAAGCGCCATGGTTGCAGGATCGAGAAAGAACCAAAAGAAAAGCAAGGGTTTGTGCCAAAAAGAAGAAGAAAAGAGTAAAGTATGAGAGAGAAAGTAGAAACGTTTTTCTTTAGCAAGAAAAAAATATTAGGAAAAGTGAATAGAAGGATTTGGATACCATATTGACATGATAGACAAAGTGATGAAGCTGAATATTCATTCTATTGTTATTGTAACAGAACACAATTACAAGTATTTATAGAGTTTAGAAGATAAGCTTCTAATACAAGAAAATCAAGAAAGTGGCTTAACAAACACCCTAAAGCTTTAACTAATTATAACAAAATTGTAATACTCTCAACAATTATTTATTCAAATTACATAAATATTATTTTGTAAATCTTCTTACCATTTGATATGAAAACTCATTCATCTAATTATTAAACTTGTCTTCCCTTCTAGTAATCATAACCTTCAACCCATGCTTCATAGAAAATAAAATTGAGTGAGCTGGTGTAATAGAATGATATTTCTACAACTTGTATATGATAGTTGTGCAAAATCGCAGTTACCACTATGATAGTCTCCGTCATCATCTCTTAGTCGTCATGGCAGCCACCACCACATCAGCGGCCATACATCCACCTACAGCACAAGGTGATGCCACAACAGCCATGAATGATCGTCGAAGCTATGATATAATTGTTATGAAACCCTTCTTCTAAAAACTTAAGACGTAAGAGAATGCGACATGAATGATTATATCTGAGATTGAGAAATGATTTTTAGGGTTCAATGGCATATCATAGAACTTAGATCTACTGCAATTTGCGTATTCTTTCTGGTTATGAGCAACACAATGGAGGCATCGACACTACAAGAAAAGACACCATGCATTCGTATCAAAAGAAAACATTAAAAAATTACTAACTTTATTATTACTAAACGATTCTGTAAGAAAAGTAAAATTAACATTAGCTCTGTGTTTTCAAAGTTATCTATATATAATGACTTTCGATTTTCCTTTTCTAGCTGGTGTATAGTAACCGGAGAACTATGTTTTCAAAGTTATCTATATATAATTACCAACTACCATACATGTAGCTTCAAACAAAATTAAATACATAGGCTTATTACCTTAGTGCTATTTTTTCTTTTCACAGTGAAGTTCCATCATATAGCTAGTGTACATTCATTTGTCCAAACTACATAAACATACATCATAATATAATATATATGTTATTTTGAAAATCTTGACAATGATTCGTTCATCAAATTACTAAATTTGTCTCCTTGATATGTTAACCCTTAGGCCATGCTTCATAAGAAGCATAATCGAGTGAGCTGGACTAATAGAATGATTTTCCACCACTTGTATATGGTAGTTGCGCAAAATAGCAGCTGCCACTATCTTCATTTGAAAAAAAGACACGTCTTTTCCTAAACATCTCCTAGGACCGGTATTAAAACTAACAAATTTATAAGAGGGAAAGTTTATTATTCCTACTTTTTCGGAAATCCATCTCTCTGGCTTGACTTCCAAGCAATTTTTTCCCCATATCTCTTCAGATCTTCCCATTGCGTAAGCAAACAACAAAATAGGTGTATCTGGATTAACACGATGGCCACTAGGAAGTGTATCACATTTTAGTGATTTTCTACGTTCAATAGGAATAGGTGGAAACAACCTCAAACTTTCACACAGAGCACTATGTAGATAAACTAGCTTCTTCACATTCTCAATCCCTAAGACTTGGCGTTTTTCCTTGCTAGTGGCACCAAAATTTTCTTCTATTTCATCGAGAATCTTGGCCTCCACTGATGGGTGTGTTGCAACAAGCCAAAAAAACCATGTAAAAGCCGAAGTTATAGTATCTCTTCCAGCTACGAAAAGATTGAATAGAGCATATTTTAGAAATTTATCATCATGCACCTTTTTATCGTTTTCTTCTTCCATCATGAGACCACTGAGGAGGTCATCACTACTCTTGTTGCATTTACTTAACTCTTGGCGCTTAGTGGCAATGAATGAATATAGAAATTGGTCAAAAACTTTACACGCTTTTGTCATCTTCTTCTCTTCACCAACTTGAAGCCATTCTTGAAACTTCCAAATACTTCTTGGCACAGTTTGCCTATAGAATATGGACTCCTCAACCTCATCGAAAGCCTTCTCAACTTCGACCAATGGAAAGTCGATTGAGAGACTATTAGGATCATATCCTAATAGCATGAGGCATGTCTCGTCGAACATTAATCGACTGAACACATCTTGAAGATCCAAAACCTTCCCATGCAACCATGTATGATCAAATATCGGAAGCAAGCTATTCAGAACCTTCTTCTGAATGTTTTTTTCCAACATGGGCTCGAAACTCTTTTTCTGGAACAAGGAATGAAACAATGTCCTCGAGCCTTTCCAAGCCTCAGAATCTGCGGAGAGAAAATCTTCTCCGGAAGGTTGGAAGATCTCGCGAAACTCGGGGCCCATAGTCGACAAAGTGCTTGCTCATGATGTGATGAAAATTCATGGGGTCACAAGTGACCACATAGTTCATTTTGGTGAACCATGGTCCCATGTATTCACAGGTGCCGCCTTTTTGTCTCAAAACATTTGTTGCATATTCATGGATTTGGGACAAATTGCAAAGGACTTGTGGTAACATGCCAAGGATTGGCCAATCTATTCCGAGAGGGGTTCTACAAGAATTTCTTCGTCTACGATGATGATTAACATACAGGAACAAGAAGGTTGATACAATTATTGTTACTACATAGAAAAACAACATGGCCATTTAGAAAAATTGGGGCTAGTTAGGGTTAGTATATATTATGAAACTTGGTTAAGCTTTTTTATTTGAGAAACGATTTCAAAGGAAATGAATTATCATCGATCGGGTACGTATATTTGCTATGTGTTGATGAACTCTTGCTAAGTTTATATATATCATAGTCCTTGCTCCCAGCTTTTCGAAACGTAAATAAGTAGTAGTAGTAATAATTGTAATGTGTATAAACAGAGATTTTAATTATATAATTTTATTTTGTAGAAATATTTTTGTACTAATAATTGAATTATTAAATATATTTTATGTTCAACTTAGTATAAATAAAAGTCTAATTCAAATCATCTATCTTTAATAATCAAAAGACAAATGACAATATTCAAATTAGAAATAATTTTAAGGAAAAAACTACTGTCATAATACTTTTCAATTTGCAATATTTCCAAATTATGAAAGGTTTGATTTTCATAATAAGAAAGATCGCGCGCTATGTATCACTTAAGCGTACAAAAAATTGCCAATAAAAAAATATACACATTTTTTGTATAAAATATATTTTCTATTAGTATATTTTTATAATAATACATTTTAGAGATGATATAATTTATTTGTAGAACTTTTTTTTATTATGCATATTATTAACCATTCCATAATTTTTGGGATCTACACCTGATGACCGTACGCAAGTTAGGTATTTTTAGAGAAATTCTCTTGCAATCTTTTAAATGATTTAATAAAAAGCGTTGTTACTGTTAAATACTTTAATGAGTTTAATCACCAGCACCTTTTTCTTCTTCTTATTTTTGACGGGTTCAACTGTCCAAGAACTTGCTTGGGAAAGGAGATATCATTCAATTGAAGATGGCTGCAATCACTATATTTCGCAACTACTACGTGCTATATTTGGCGCAATTATATATGTATGTGGTTGAAAGGTCGTGGTCAAGCTATACCTAATCTTTCAAATGTTCTTTTAATGAAAGATGGCTTGAGCCATAAGTGCGTTTGGTTCTAAGTACTGGGACTGAGATTGGGAGACTGAGATCTAATATTGTGTTTGTTGGACAGAGACTGAAACTAAAATTTCAGTCTCAGTCCCCAAAATTCCAGTATTTTCAGTACCTCCAAATTGGAGGGACTGGGAGACTAAGGACTGGTACTGAAACTTTAATAATATTTTTTTACTCAAATACCCTTAATCAACATTATAATTTTCAATACTAACCTTTATTTCTGCTCCATCAACTTAGTTTAATCTCTATCTCCCAGTCTCAATATCTAATTAATTTTAAACCAAACACAATACACAAATCTATTTCGTCTTTCAGTCTCAGTCCCCCAGTCTTAGTCTCCCAGTCTCAGTCTCTCTCCCAAACGCACCCTAAAGGTTAGAGAGAGGTGGAACTAGATTGAACATAAAAAAAAAATGATAAATTACTATTTTGGTCCTAACATTTGAGTCGAATTTTAATTAAAATATTTTATTTTAATTCTAAAAGATTTTAATTGAATTCAATCAAATCTCATCATTAAAAGTTGAACATTAAAAATCAAAACACGATTCAACTCAAATATTAGGGATAAAATAATACTTTATTCAAAATAAATAAATAAATAAGAAGAAAAAGATAAAATTAAAAGGGGTTAAACTATAAAAGCGGGCTAAACTATAGCAATAAAGTAATTTATATGTAAATTCATTAATTTAGGGGGCATACGCCCATACCCCTTAACAATCACGGAGCATCGTCGAGAGAATGAATACGAAGGATAGGCTATATGAATTAGGTCTAATAAGAGATATAGATGCTAACTGTGTTTTTTGTGGAGGGAATGGGAGTCTGTGTATCACCTTTTCTTTGGATGTATGGTTTCATTAAACTTATGGGATGAGGTGCTGTCCTACTGGGGGGTGAGTTGGTCCTGGCCAGGGGATGCTAAAGGCTGCTTCGATTCTTGGATGGAAGTTCCAGTTGGAAGGAATAAGAAGGGCTTATGGATGATAGCTTTCTTCTCTACAATTTGGGAGATATAGAACGAGAGAAATGTGATGATCTTTAAAAGGGGTAAATTAGATATAAATAAGATGAAAGGAGAGGTGGCAAAACGTGCTCTAGTATAGGAAATTGATTGGAAACAAAGAAGATGTGAAAGAAATGGTTAGACTATGTTACTGAAGGAGTACTCGTTTGGCTTGAACTAGGTGATATACTCCCTCTATGGTTTGTTTTTCTCTGTTGCTTGAGTTTCTTTTGATATAAGTTTGCTTTTGTTTTCTGCTATCCCGGAAGAAAATTGCTTTTCTTTGTAACCCGTGAGGGGTTTGGTGAGCCTATAAAAAAAAAAATCACTGAGCATCGCCCCTAAGGTTAGAGTAACTAAAAGACGTTTATTTTGATGTACGTATGATCCATCAGGTTTAATTTCACGTCAATGATGTGTTTTAATCAAAAAGAAAAGAAAAAGGTGATGAATGAGATTCATATAATTTATTCTCTTGCACCTATATTTTGTGCATACCTTTATATTACTCTGTATCAGAGTAAACATTGTAGTTAATTAGTTTTCTTTTTAACTATTGTTAAGAGCCTATTTATTTTATATTATTGTTAATTTTTATTTCTACATAAATAAGAAAAAGTGTTTAAAGATGTTTTTAACTATCAATAATTACCTATACGTATGTATTAATGTATTATCTCTTTGAAATTCATTACCCAACATTTAGTTCTACTTTCTTGAGATTTTTTAATTTAAAAATTATTATTTATATAAAGATGTTTTTTATATAAAAATAACAGCTAAACGATTAGGACTTAGAGATAATTCAATATATTTATTAAACTATCTAACATAATATATACTAATATTTTAATTATTATTTTTACATAAAATTGATGATGGAGTAGCGATGTATTAAATAACATTTCGATACACACCACAAAAATATAAACATTTGGATACATCCAACAATGGAAAGATTTTTTAATTAAATAAATTAAAAAAATCAATATTTACAGATATAGTCTAATATTACCCTTATAGATTTAACCAATCTCTAATTTTAATTAATTTTAATCTTTCAATTTCAAAAGAAAAAATTAAAACAAAATGTCATATTCTTCAAAAACCCAAGAACGTAACCTCCTTCTCTACCGTCACTCCTTCTCATACGCCACCCTTCCAACGGTTAAAACGGTTAGGAGTGAGAGCATCTAGAAGTCGGAGAAGGTGCGTCCAAAAAGGACCAACGCGTCTTTGATTGATGGATGGTTCCATACATGGGATATTGGAGAGTGGCAATCAGATGCTATGTTGCACGGATATGGGTACGTTTGTACTCGGTACGGATCGGAGAGTGGAAACCAGTGCGTACGTATTCGATACGGGTACTTTGCCGAAAATGGCATATCAGTGCAACAGAGACTAGATAAAAACTTGAAAATTATTTTGGAAGAAGAATATTTTAAGCTTTCACAAATTAAATCAGAATATGTTGCTGTTGAATGCCTGGAGAGTGTTTATGGTCAAAGCTCTGTTCTTGAGTCTATTTGGGTTTACTATCCTTATTACAGAGGAGATACTTGAGAGAGACATGCGGAGAGGAGGAGGATGATTAAGAGGGAGGAAGGGTTGCAATCGGTGAGGAGACATCAGACATACGGTGATGGTAAGTGAAACGAGGGCGTATAGGATTGGAGAAGGTTCTTGGATTTATGACATTTTTTTATTTTTTATTTATATAAATTATAGGATATTCTAATAAAAATATTGATATAATTTATTTGTTTAAATAAAAAATTAAAGGCCGACGTAAATAATCAAATTCACGTGTAAAATCTTATTAATTCACTTCTTTATAAAGAATCGATACGTATAAATTTATTAACCTATCGAAGCAATCACCTTTTTCTTTTTATTATTTACCTCATTCACACCGAAAATGAAATTGTTTTAAAATGAAAATTATTTAAGGTTAATTTATTGAATAAATAAATTATTTTATTGAGTTTTTTTCATTTAATGGATATTTTCGATTCAGCTATTTGAATGTTAATCAGGTATTGCACATAATTAATAGTTTGAAATAAAAAAAAAAAAATTGCATTTTAAAACGTAATTACATATTAAAATTGGTGTAGATATTTATTTGAAAAATTTTATAATACAAAAAATTAATCAAAAATTTGATAAAACTACATCAATGTAAGTTGACATAGATGAATGAAAGTCTGTGTCTCTTAATTATCTTTTTTGGATTTAATTTTACATGAAAGATAGAAATAGAGTTTACTTGTAGTACTCGAAAAATTAGTGATTGGGTTTTGAATATTCTAATTATAATACACAAAAATTTTCTTTTTTTGAGAAAATGGCAAGAACCGAAGTAATTTAACTTAATTAGTATACAGAATCTAGCTAGAGGTTTTTCTTGACAATATTAATAAACTTTCTGCCTAACAACATTTAAAGGAATTTAGTGAGGAATTGTCATACCTAAGTTGCTTAATTAGTAAGGCAACGGTAAGAAGGATGGGTACAAATATTAATGTGGGGCATGAAAAGTTGATAAAATTATAAGTGATATTTTCGTATTAGAATCATTAATATACATGTGGTTATTTATAAAAACGCCTGTAAAATCTATATATGTATTTTCTTCATTTTATTGTTTGATTTCTTATAATCTATTTTGTTAATATTTAACCACATTGTTACTTGGTAGAGATCATGAATAAGTTTAATTTAATTTAATCTTTTGAAAATAAGTTTCATTAAGGTAGAGTTTATTAGGAATATATAGAAGCTGATCTGGAATATAATATAACATTAATCAAGTTTTACATATATAATTAAAATTTTATTTCGCTACATTTTTTTTTCTCTAGTTAATATAAATAAGCACTTCACTCAAATTTATATATAATCTAAAACACTATAACACGTATCCCAATCTTAAAATTTCTTTCACAATCTAAAATTAAAACATAAAAACAAATATCACCATCCAAAACTAGCTAGCTCTAAAATCTCAAAACTGTAGAATAACTTAATTGACATAATATATCTGGTTGAGATTTAATTTTCTTAGTCATCATGATTGTGTCACAGGCCTAACTCTCCAAAAATTTTATTATTCATAAAGATTTTCGCCTATTGAAAAACTGGGCAATCAAATTTATTAATAGGCCGAGTTTTAATTTCCAAACCCTTCGATACAACCAAAGGAATGCAGTTTGATATATATCAGTCAATTTTTTTAAAATTATATTTTTGTTTTAAATTTTAAATTATAAACTTTAAATTTAAAATCCTAAATCTTATTCTTAAATCATAAGTTTTAAGATAATAAGATGTTGGTATTATTTCTCTTTCTAAACCTCATGCTTGAATCTCACTTAAAACACAAAAAAATTGAAAGTCTTCTAAAAATAAGAGTGTAAAAAATAACTTAAAAATAAAAAACTTGACTAATATATATTAACTAATTAAAACATGACGATAAATGCTACGGTACCCTCTCTTATTGAGGGATAATTTATTTTTTTTAACGTATTAGTTCACAATTAACTTAATAAATAACTTTTTTTTATAATAAAATTATGCCACTATTTATCTATTTTACAATTTCCATTGAATTTGAATGAGAAAAAAAACAATGTTATATCACTCGCTATTTTTATATGATAGGGATCAAAAGAATCAAAAAAAAAATATTACATTATTTGTTAATCTCGTAAGAAAAAACACGTAATATTTTAAAAAACTTTATTTAAATAAGATTATATATTTAAAATAAAAAATTATTTATTATGTTAATTATTGTGAACCAATATATCAAAGAGTGTGAATTATCCTAAAAAAATGGTATCCTAATATTCACCGGAGAGGATTCCTCGTAGAATTCATGGTTAAAACAAAGACATGATAAAGAATAATACTGATAGTTACATGCTTTTAGTGGTGTTTAATTTTTGCAGCCATTAAATCTAAAGACGAAGAGAATAAAACCAGTATTAATTTGCGTGAAAACCTATTCAAATCAATATCGTAGTAGACTAAGAGTGCAAGTATGAAAGTGAAAGAAACACCAAGAGAATTTGATATTACCAAACTAAGTTCAATTGAAACTTTATCATTAATGCACAGCACATACGAATGAACATGCCTATCCATGTAATGAAGGATTATTGAAGCAATAATTAAGTAGACTCTCCAAAGTATATATATATATATATATATGAAAAATTATTCGTTACAAATTTAAATTCATGTAGATATAAAAGATTATCTTACAATACAGATTTTAAATCTTATATCTCAAAAAAATTAAAGTAATACAGATGTGAATCTACACATTCTTCTAATAGAACCTATATCTTTACCATTTACATCTGTAAGGTATAAGCCATCTATATAGTGCACTATTTACATCTTTACCATTTACATTTATACCGTAAAAAATTTCCTCCTTTACATATGCTGATTGTTGAGTTGCTGACAACTATTGAACGGTTATATCTAACACATTCGCTGAAGAAATAAACAGTTTTTTTTTCTTAAAAGTACTATTTATTGCAAAAATTTTAATTATTAAAATGGTTGTTTGTAAATAACGACATCTAATAAAATAAAGTGAAAACTCACCTGCATTTAACTTCACATGAAATTGACACTCTAAACCGTTAGATTATAATTTAATCAAATATATTAAATTATCTGATATTATTTAACAAGTAATTTTACATGAAATTGACTGTATCTAAATATTCAACATAAAATAAATCAACTCATGAGTGTGTGAGTGTTCTTGGAGGGAAAATGGTTAACAGAACAAGAGTGAAAGATGATAAACTAATTCCTATCATTCTAATAGTACTAGAGTACTAATAGTAGGTATTATCGTATCTCTATATTATATATGTGAGAGAGAGAACAACACAGTATACATATATGGTGTTGTACAAGTCTTTTTTTACCGTTCGCATGTTTTCTCTCCTTCTTCCTTGTCGTTTGATTTCTTTGAAGTGTTGTGCGCTAAAATATTCAAAACTCTTCTTGAAAAATTCGATAATTGATAAGGTTAACAAGTGATTCACACACCAAAAATGTTCATAGAAACAAAATCCTTAAACTGGAATATAAAAGATACTGAAAAGAACTAAAAATCCAAAACATATAGGAACACATAAAAATATTAATGGTTATTAAATTATAACTATCAAATTTTTCCCTTTCATATTTAAACTCCAGTATAACTTTTTTTTTTTTGTCTGTTGTCACGTTTTGAAACCGTGACTAAAGCTAAAGAAAACCGTGACAATACGTTTATATAGTCACTATTTTAAGTTTAATTTCATGGTTTTAAACCGTGACCAGTGCCAACATGACCATAGTTCAATTGCCACGTGTTTTTCAAGCTATGACTACAGTTTTATTTTCTTTACTAAAAACCGGGACTTTAAATGTATAATCACGTTTTGCTGAAACATTCTATTGTCATGGTTTAACAAGAGAATAACAATAGAGTACTCTATAGTCACGACCCAAAACCGCGACAAAAGAGTACTCTATAGTCATGCCAATAAATTTGTCTATAGTCACTGTTTTCAACTCTGATAATAGAGCTCCCGACGGCATGCTTTGTAATTTTCATTTTTTCTTTCTTGATGAGTATCATTTCACATGTTTATATATATAAAAAACCAAAAGATGCCAGAAACTAAAACATATATAAAAAGCCTTAATTAAGTTTATAAATTAGATAATACGGCAATAATTTGGCATTAAAATACCTTAAATAAAAAAAATTATCACGGTGAAAATGAAAATAAATGGTACATTTGATATATAGAGGAGAAGTGGGCATTCTATTTGCCTGTCATCAATTCTTACAACCACATCCACACCCTTGTTTTTAGATGCTATATTCCCATATATCTTTCTGCTATAATATTTATGAGGTAAACTATTACTAACAGGTAAGAACATAGAGTATCATCATATCATACAAAGGTTTCTCATCATCTTAGTTTATGAGGTAAACTAATACTAAAATGTTGTAGTGCTCGTTCATGAAATTATTAAACTTGTCTTCTTGCTATGTTAACCTTCAAACCATGCTTCATAAGAAGCAAAATTGATTGAGCTGGGGTAACAGGATGATTTTCCACCACTTGTATATGATAGTTGCGCAAAATAGCAGCTGCCACTATTTTCATTTGAAAAAGAGCAACATCTTTTCCCAAACATATTCTAGGACCTGCATTAAAACTAAAAAACTTATAATATGAAATATGCTTTATTTTTCCTTTTTCTGAAATCCATCTCTCTGGTTTGAATTTCAAGCAATCTTTTTCCCATGCCTCTTCAAACCTTCCCATGGCATAAGTAAACAAGATAATAGAGGTATTTGGACTAATACGATGACCACTAGGAAGTGTATCAGATTTCAATGATTGCTTACGTTCAATAGGGATAGGAGGAAATAGCCTCAAACTTTCGCATAGAGCACCATGTAGGTAAATTAGCTTCTTCACATCCTCAATCCCTAAAACTTTGCGTTTCTTCCCGTCAATGGCATCAAAATTTTCTTTAATTTCTTCGAGAATCTTGGCCTCCACTGACGGGTGTGTTGCAACAAGCCAAAGAAACCATGTAAGACCCGAAGTTATAGTATCTCTTCCACCTGCGTAAAGATTGAATGCAACATCTCTTACAAACTTATCATCATCAAACACCATTTTGCCATTTTGGTCAGTGGTCATCATTATGTCACTCAGCAAGGAGTCATCATCACTACTTTTGTTGCATTTGCTTATTATTAACTCTTGGCGCTTTTCTGAAATGTGTGAATATAGAAATTGGTCAAAAACTTTGCACGCTTCTGTCAACTTCTTTTCGTTACCAATTTGAAGCCATTTCTGAAACTTCCAAACACTTATTGGCACCGTGTTCCGATAGAAGATGGACTCCATAACTTCTTTGAAAGCCTTCTCAGCTTTAATCAATGGAAATTCAATTGAGAGACTTTTAGGATCATATCCTAAAATCATGATGGATGTCTCGTCGAACATTAGTCGACTAAACACTTCTTGAAGATCCAAAACCTTTTCATGCGAACATGCATGATCAAGTATTGGAAGCAAGCAATTCTGGAGCTTCTTCTGAATAGATTTCTCCGACATTCTCTCGAAACTCATTTTTCGCATCATGGACTGCATTGAGGCCCTTCTGTATTTCCACGTCTCGGAATCTGCAGCGACAGAACCGCCTCCAAAAGGTTCGAAGATCTCTTGAAAGTTGGAGCCCTTGACATAGTTGTCAAAGTTTTCGCTCATTATGTGATGAACATTTAAGGGGTCACAAGTGAAGATATAGTTCATGTTAGTGAACCATGGTCCCATGAATTCACCGGTGCCACCTTTTTGTCTCAGAAGATTTGTTACATAATCGTGGAATTGCCACAAATTGCCAAGCAATTGTGGTAACATGCCAAGGATTGGCCAATCTATCAAGAGAGGGGTTCTACAAGAATTTCTTCTATGATGATGAACATATAGGAATAGGAAGGATGACACAATTATTGTTGCTACATAGAGAAACAACACGGCCATTTGAAAAGCTTTAGTTAGCTTTTTAATTTGTGAAACAATTTCAAAGGAAATGACTAAGTATATTTGCAATGTGATGTATAAACTGTTAGCTACATGTTTATATATAGAGGTAGCATAGGATATAAGTCTTAGTGTAAAATTTTTACAGTTTTCATATAAATAATTTCATAATTATAATATGTAAAGGTTATATCTACACAATTAGTAAATAAATTAAGGTGAAGTTATCATGCAGCATATATTGGAGTAGAAAAATATTTAAGAAATTATTATATTTATTAATTATTGCTAAAATAAATAAATAAGTTTAAATGTTAGAAATATTAAACAATTATATTATTATTATTTTCTTAACATTATTCTACAAGTGTGGGGATACAGTGTCCCAAAAATATTTGAACAACTTGCTATCTCTTTGTGTATGATATTGAATATTGATAAATATTTGTCCCCACCATTATATGCTTAAATTTGACCCCACTTGCCAAATCCTCTACCACCGTTTCTATTATAGAGTAATGCTAGGGGCTTTTGTTGACGTGATTAATAAATTTTCCCCTAACAACATTTAAAGGGATTTAGTGATGATGAATTGTCATATATGGTAAAACAAAAACCACATCCCCTTAGTTTGGATTGCTTAAGTGTTTAGTCTCAAATTCAAACTTTGTGGGCGGCATGTATACAGAAGGGGATATGATCATGTCAAATCCTTCTTGGAGCACTCGATAAGACTTAAGTGATTAGTTTGGGCATATCAGGCCTAAGATACCTTCCTACCAAAAAAATATATGCTAAAACAAGAAAGTAACCTATGTAGTGGGTTCAACTCCCACAAGAACAAAGATTGCTGAATAATTTTTTTACTTGTGGATTTAGTTAATTGATCTCTTGTTTAGCAACTCGAGAATAAAAGGTTGTTATTTTGCCTTGTATAGGAAGTTCTTGATAGTGGATTATGGCTTTTATGGTCGATGTGTACACTTAGTTAGTGAGTGGTGTATATTGTTAGAGACAGTACTTGTATATATAGCAAAAATGTAGGGTTGTATTTATTGAGATTCATCATTTAATACGAGTTCAAAATCTCAATTCCTTCTGCCCTTCTCTTCTTGATTCCTTCTATCGTCTTCGTTCCAATCAATCGTCTATGACTGTCAAAGGGCAGAGTTTTGTTTTAATCACTTTGACTAAGCTAATACGAGTAGTTACAAATCGGACGCTACCAACATACGATATTTATCTCGTCTTCCTTCTCTTTGGATATTCTCTTATTCGAATTAAGTAGAATTTCTTCAGAATATATAGATGAATTCCCTCCTTTATACACGCTCACAACAATTATCGAATGTTTATATAATATATCACTCGCTCATCAGTACTCAAGAAACAGTTTTTGTTTTTTTTTCAATTACTTATCTAACAAATTTAAATTATTAAATAATTATAATAAATAACTTTATCCAATAATAAAATAAATGTACTCATGTTTGTCTGAGTGTTCTTCGTATGGAGAATTGAGCTGAGGTGAAAAATTTATTGGTATTATTATTCTAAGAGTTTAATTTTGATACATTAAAATATTAAATTTAAAAATTAATTATTTATTCTAATATAATAATCGATAATTGATTATCGATGTAAAATTCTTTTATACACAGCACGGAGAAAAACGGTTCTTATATATTCTAATATGCGAACAACACAGTATACACATATAAAGTAGGTATAACAACTAACACTGCTTACCATAACTATCTTAATTAATCTGTTATAGCACCAAATTTTGAATTACACTATTGCCCTGGTTTGTATATATAGTTGAAACATAATAGATTGACTTATTTACCTTAGTATTTTTTTTCCCACAATATAATTCCATGATCATAGCTAGCGTACATTCATTTTTCCAAATTAACATGCTGAGAATATATATTTGTTTGCAAATCCATCTCCACACATTTGATATCAGTATTCTAAACTTGTCTTGTTGTTATGTTAACCTTCAAGCCATGCTTCATAAGAAGCATAATCGATTGAGCTGGGACAACAGGATGATTTTCCACCACTTGTATATGATAGTTGCGCAAAATAGCAGCTGCCACTATTTTCATTTGAAAAAGAGCAACATCTTTTCCCAAGCATGTCCTAGGACCTGCATTAAAAATAAAAAACTTATAAAATGAAACGTGCTTTACTTCTCTTTTTTCAGAAATCCATCTCTCTGGTTTGAACTCTAAACAATCTTTTCCCCATGCTTCTTCAAATCTTCCCATTGCGTAAGTAAACAACAAAATATAGGTATTTGGATTAACACGGTGACCACTAGGAAGTGTATCAGATTTCAATGACTGTTTACGTTCAACAGGAACAGGTGGAAATAGTCTCAAACTTTCACATAGAGCACCATGTAGGTAAACTAGCTTCTTCACATCCTCAATCCCTAAAACTTCGTGTTTCTTTCCGTCAATAGCGTCAAAATTTTCTTTAATTTCTTCGAGAATCTTCACTTCCACTGATGGGTGTTTTGCAAGAAGCCAAAAGAACCATGTAAGACCCGAAGTTATGGTATCTCTTCCTGCTGCAAAATGATTGAATGAAGCATCTCTTAGAAACTTATCATCATGCACAAATTTTCCATTCTCGTCAGTCAACATCATTTGCTCAGAGAGCAAGTCATCACTAAATTTGTTGCATTTGCTATTTTTTAACTCTTGACGCTTTGCTGCAATGTGTGAATACACAAATTGGTCAAAAATTTTGCGCGCTTTTGTCAGCTTCTTCTCGCTACCAATTTGAAGCCATTCTTGAAACTTCCAAAGAGTTATTGGCACCATGTTCCTATAGAAGATGCACTCCTGAACTTCATTGAAAGCCTTCTCAGCACTGACCAATGGAAATTCAACCGAGAGACTTTTAGGATCATACCCTAAAACCATGATGGATGTCTCGTCAAACATTAGTCGACTAAACACATCTTGAAGATCCAAAACCTTTTCATGCAAACATGCATGATCAAGTATTGGAAGCAAGCCATTCTGGACCTTCTTTTGAATGGTCTTCTCCGACATAGTCTCGAAACTCAATTTTCGCAACACTGATTGTGTTAAGGCCCTTTTGTATTTCCACATCTCAGTATCTGCACCAATGAGACCATTTCCAAAGGGTTCGAAAATCTCGCGAAACTTGGAGCCCTTAACATAGTTGTAAAAGTTTTTGCTCATTATGTGATGAACATTTAAGGGGTCACAAGTGACGATATAGTTATCTTCCGTGAACCATGGTCCCATGAGTTCACCGGTGCCACCTTTTTTTCTCAAAGCATTTGTTACATAATCATGGAATTGCCACATATTGCCAAAGAATTGTGGTGACATGCCAAGGATTGGCCAATCTGTTAAGAGAGGGGTTCTACAAGAATTTCTTCTACGATGATGAACATATAGGAATAGGAAGGCCGATACAATTATTGTTGCTGCATAGGGAAACAACATGGCCATTTGAAACAATTTCAAAAGAAATGACTTATTGGTATAAGTGTATTTGCTATGTGATGTATGAATTCTTGGAATGTGTTTATATTTATAGGTAGCATAGAATTAGAATATAAGTATATATTATTGGTATCTGTTTAAACAATTTGCGTAAACTTTATTCTATATTAATTAAGTATATTTTTTGCGTTGCTAGAATCTCGATTTAACTTTTGAAATTTTTTGATATTACGGTTTTAAATAAGTTAATAGATTTTATAAAATTTATATTAAGTAGGATAATTTTAAGATTTAATTCTTATTTTAGTACAATTTTACATTTTACATTTTTACATATTTATGAATCCGCTTGTACATTCAAAGGAGTGATCCATATAACGTGATCATGAGTGTGGGCAAAGTGCCCCACTAGTATAGATAATACTATTTGAACAAATAATTTTGGTTAACCAAATTCAATCAAGTGATTTATTTCTATGTTAAATAGAGTTTTATTTCAATGTCAAATAGTATAAAAAATAGCAGTTAAATAAAATTATATTTGACATTAAAATAGTCTTTTATTTAGTATAAAATAAATAATTTCATTGATTTAATTGATTAACTCACTTATTCTCATAGAATTATTGTAGTAATATTTGAACAAACACTACAAAAATTACCCCCCTAAGGCAACCCTTGAAAAGTGATGCGAAAAGCCTGAAAAATGATGCCTTAGATAAAGGTAACGCTTTTCAAACTACGGAGACGCTTATTGGGTTGTTGCCTATACTAGCGTTGCCTATTCTTAAAGACAAACGCTTTTGGTATCTAAGGGATCGCTTTCGGGAAAGAGAATAAGCATCGCTTCTGAAACGATGCTAGGGTACCTAAGACAACGCTTATGTATGGTTCTTGCCTTCTATCATTTAAAAGAATAGAAGACATTTTTCCTGATTATTGCATGACTTATAAAACGTTGCCTATTCTCTACCTATAGCCAGTCTTCTTAAGCGTTGCCTATTGTTTGGAAATTTGAAAAAAAATTAAATATATATACATGTCTATTTATATACAATTTTTTCTTAATTTTGTTATTTTTAATTAATAACACTATTATATTAATCAAGCATTTAACAGATAAATAAACAAATAAAAATATTAAAACATAATAATATTAAATAAAAATAAATACATAATAATGCCATACAATATTCTTTAAA
>JASCZI010272189.1:21833-47778 GCA_036250425.1 Stylosanthes scabra
TTTGAACAAAATTATTCAACACCTATATTAAAAAATGTATTGATAGTCATACTACTAGATAAAACTCCTAGAATTTGCCGAGAGTCAAATAGAAATCTCTACAATTTGCTTGAACTTCTTTATTTTTCATATACATACATCTCCTGTAAAAAGAAAAAATAAGTTTTAGTACTCATGTGCATATATATCTTGGTCTGCAGAAAACATTTTGCTATAATTATAAAAGTTGAGAAGTACATGAACCTAATAATTGTTGGAATAAATTTATCAAAATCTCAAAAGCAGATGATTTCAATAGTCATCAATGACAGAAATAACTAAATCTTAACATTCATAGACTAACCAAAAACAAATCATAGACAATTCAAGTCCAAGCAAGACACATCTCTGACTGAAAATAGTTTGATGATGATTCTGAGCCACCACCAATGGTCCCATTAGCTAATGACAGATGTTTTTCGAAGGATTTCCAACAGAAAAATGCTTAAAGTCTGAACATGTTACCAATTCTTAAATCAAGATTCTTTTGCTTCCTTCTACTTTCTTAGATTCTTACTACTATTTTATAATAAACCTATATTCAGCAATGTGACCTCAAAAGCCTCCTTGAGAGCCTATATTTTAAAACTTTCAGATTTATATGCACATATCAATCCAGCATAACAATTGTAAATCTAATCTTTGATCAATACCTTGTGGAAAAGAGTATGATTCTGGAAACAGTCATTTACAAATGCGAGGTACTTGTCATGCAGCTCAATCACTTTACGGACAAACACCTGAAGAAAGAGACCAGGTTCAGTCTCCACAAAAGAAAAAATGCAATTACATTCATAAATTCAAAATTTTAAGACAAACCTGCTCCTGCAGACCAACAATATCCTTTTTATCAGCCTGTAGAGATTTGCAATTAAAAGGATAAGGAAAATAAGTCAGTAATGATTACAAATTGTTCCAAAAGTAGCCATGCTCACAACTTTTCCAAGTGACCGGGTAGTAATATTGCATGCAAAATGAGGCAGTAGATAAATCAATTTGTGAGGAAAGTAACTTCAAAATTACCGATAACCTAATGTAAATCCAATGTTGACATTAACCAGTTCATCTTTTATTTTTGAACAAGAGTCAACAATTGACAAACAACTTTGAACAGACGAATAATAAGGCCATGCATCAAAGCTAACCATAATAGTGCATATTAGCCTTTCAACAGTTAAAGAAATAGACAAAATAAGCTCAATCAATAACAAGCAAAACCAAAATATAACAAGTTCAGTAACGGACCCTTTTGGTACTAGCCATTGAGTTCTTCCTGAATGAATGGTTTGGTGGCCATCCAACAACTCAAGCCCTGATTCATTCACATATATAACAAAATAGATCAATTATACTATATCATTATCATTATGATATATATACCTTGTGCAACCAGAGACCAGTGATTGCAAATTCAAAACAAAAATGATTCCAAGCATACCAATCTTTGCTCTCAAGTGAATAGTTCTTTAAAAGCAGTACCTGGAGCAGCACCGGAACTTGATATAATTCTATAGAATATAACTAGTATCAGCTTAGCTTTAAGGAGCTTGAGGAATCACCATTTCAACTGCAGCAGCATGATAACCAAAATGCTTGCTTCTTAACAATCTCAACCTCCAAAACCAACAAATTTCAATTTCAACAGTTCTCAATTCAGTTTAAAACTGGAACCAACATATTCAAGCAATAGTAAATCCAATCCAATCATTTTCTAATTTAATAATTTAACGTCAATTCAATCCCAAAACCAAAATTAATATTTCAAATACTCAACCATTATCCAATTGAATTTCAAAAAGAAAAGCAGCATTTTTCAAGCAGTTTCAGAAATAATTTCCGATGCAAAATCAATCAATCAATCAATTGCAGTCACAAACAAGGTCATGTACACAATCAGGCATTTATTCATTTGCATTTACTCACTAAACCTATCAGGTATTCAAATTTTAAAGTATTTTAACCCCTACCTCAATTTGTCGAAATTCGCAAGAATCAAAGCACATCCCTTGCAGCAGCTGCAGTGTCAAACTCGCAAACGCGACAGGACCACAGCTTAGGGGAACCCAGCTACCGTAACTCTAGCAAGCAGACCTAAGCAACAGCACCCAGCTTTGGCAGAGGCAGCCGGAATAGCCATAAACCAACGCTGAGAACGAGCAGAACAAAATACATTTTAAATCAAAGTAGCACTAGATAACAACGGCAGTGAAATAGAATCAATATTTTCGAAGAAACAGGAAAACAGAGTAGTGATTCTAATGACTCACGATGAAGGAAAATGATTGGCAATTGCAGAATCGAAGGCAAGACCGATACAGAACCCCAAATTGACGAGGAACAAGGTGGCACTGGCTCGACAGCATCCACCAACGATAACAACAGAGATAAGAGTAGGTGCAGTGGTAGTGGCTAGGCAGAGCAAGAATTACCATAAATTACAGTCACACATTTCACTATAACCAAATTCTACCCACAACTCATAAACATTCAATTATCATCAGTCGAGCACCACGCATAAGAAACGTTAAATTAAAATGGGAAAATTCCTCTTCACTTCACAACAAAACTAAAACGTACAAAGAAATCAACGTAGAAAAAACAAAGAGATATAAAAAAAATTAAAGTAAAAAAAACTTACAGCAGGAAAACAAGTGTCTAGCTTCTTCCTCATGGTATGAGATTTGAGATTAGCGCAACGAAACCACTGAAAGCAACCACTGAAAGCGAACAAAAAGGAAGAACCACGAGACTACAGAATAAAAGAGAATAATTCAAAAGAAGAAATCTAAGGAACAAATCTCAGATCCGAAGGTGCTGAGGAAAAAGTAAACAAGGCATGGGAACAGAGAAATATTTGTCCGTACGTGTTTGAACATGGTGCTGTCGGTGGAGGCCGGTGGTGCTCTTCACAGAGCCCCAAATTTGCAATAACCTGAAATGGTTGCAGAAAACCAAAACCAATTATGATGAAATAACAACACGGGGAATTGAATAACAAGAAGGGGAATTGAAAAGAATATAAGCAGAGAAAACCTTATCCAAGAAATGCTTCTCAAGCTCAGTGTGTGTAGCTTCTCCAATTGGACGAGCAAGCTGAGGAGAGGCTCGTTCTGCAGAGGAGATCAACGGAGAGCACAACAGCTTCAACAACACAAGCGAAATCAAGAATTAGAAAATTAAAAACCCTAAAATCTAACAAACCTTAAAAAAATTAAAAACCCTAAAATAGTAAAATCTAAAAAACCTTAACAAAATTAAAAGCCCTAAAAATCAATCAACACAGACTGAGATGGAGACAGAATCTCGCCTTCCTTGACGGTGAGAGTGAGTGACTGAGTGAGTGAGACAGACGAACGAAGTAAGAACCGAAGTGAAGGTAGGCAAAGATAACAGAGTGACTGAGACGGCGACACTGAGTGGTGTTGGGGATGCAAGCGATGAAGGTGGTGGCTGGGTGGTGGCCACGGTGAGTGGACGAAACAGTGTTGCTGCTAACGGTGTGTTGTGGTGATAGACGAGCCTGATTAGTGAGAGACAATGGCGCGCGATGGTGAGGGTGGGTTAGGACGGTGAGTGGTTAGGGTTGGGATGATGTTGGACGGTGGCTGCGAGGGTGCTGGTGGGTTGTGGTCAGTGACGGTGAGTGGCTGGGATGAGTGTTTTCGCGAATCTTCCAACCTTAATAAAATGGCTAAGTGTTTTAGGTTTGTGAGTTTTGGAACTAACAAAGGGTGCCAAAATTAAAATATTTTTATTTTTTAATCCACGCCTAGAAAGCAGCAACGCTTGCAAAGCAACGCCAATGCTAAAACTTTCCACAACCCTTAAAAAGCGTCCTGTAGACTAGAAGTGTTCCCCTATCCAATAATTTACGGGATGGCTTTCTAACTGATCCCCTTGTTACTTTAGGGGACGCTTCTTAAACGATGCCAACAAAGTGATGCCTATTCTCCTAAATCTTGGGCACTCTAGCAAAAGCGTCCCCTATTCTATATATAGGCTACATTTTAAAAGCGTTGTCTGAAAAAAGTGTAGTATTAGAGGTGATTTTCTTGTAGCGAAAGTACTCTTAATATATATATGATATTGATAATAGGGCTGGAAGTAAGCCAAGCTGAGCCGAGTTAGACCAAGCTCAAGCTCGGCTCATGAAAATTGAGCTTGGCTCACGGCTCAGCTCATTAACAATCGAGCTTATTTCTTAAGTTTAAGTTTGGCTCATCGAAAGCTCACGAGCTAGTCCGAGCTCACGAGCCGGCTCAAATAACATGAATATAATATATAATTTTATGTCAATAAATTATAACAAGTTAATTATTGATATAAATAATGGTACGTAACTAATAAAAAACTAACCAACTACATCAATCAAAGTATATAAAAAAAATTCAATTCATTTGTAATTATTATTTTACCCTTATTTTCAATGTGATTAATATTGGCTAACTAATTGTTGATTATAAATATTTTTTATATATAAAACATCACCTTTGTATAATAAGTGATTAATACTTTATACTTTGAATATTATGTGTATTAATAATTTAATAAATAAATAAATATTTGTATATATTTTCGAGCCGGCTCATGAGATAATAAGTTGAGCTTACCCAAACTCAAGTTCGGCTCATTTAATTTTCGAACTCAAACTTAGGTTCAAGCTCGACTCACCAGCTCACGAGCTTAACTTATCGAGCCATTAATGAATCGAGTTCGAACTGGTTCATGAACTGACTTGACTCACTTTCAGCCCCGATAAATATTTGTTTATTTGCTTGAATTTGACCCCACTTCCCAAACTCTCTACTTTCATTTCTACTATAATACACAGAAACAATATTTTTTTTTATGGTATTTATGGTCCTGACGCACCAAGAATTTGTGGACATTATTAATAAAATTTCCACCTAACAACATTTAAACGAATTTAAGTGAGGAGGAATTGCCATGCCTATGCTTCCTAGATATACGGTAATGGTGAGAACCGAGAACGATGGGTACTAATATTTATACAAAACACTAAGACGTGTCGCCATGTTAAAATTTTTATCAAAATTTCAAAATAGAAAACAATTATCATGATCCAAAACGAAGAAGAAAAAATATAAAAAATTAATAAATTTTAATGAATAATGATAGGTAGTTATAAATAAAAATTATTATATTTAAATTAATATCTATAAATTTATATAAATAATATTCATAATTATATATTTATAATATCTAATAATATACGTATAGTTTAATAGTAATTTATTAATAAAAATAAAAGTTAAAACAGAATAGTTATAAGTATCCATAATAAATAAAACTATCTCTACCGAACTTTATAGTTAGTTACACACACTTTAAATTGGTGTTTAATTCATGCAACTGCTAAATCTAAAGAGACGGATGAGAAATTAAAAGCACTACATTAAATTAAAACTGCAATCATACGCTACATGTATCATTATATACATTTGTACACATTATTTTTAATATAAATAAATATAAATATTAGTGCAAAAATTTTATTTTTCTGTGTTAATATCTACATTTTTTCGTATTATAAATAATGTGTATGGAAGTATACAGCAATACATATAAATTAATTCATACCGCAACAGGACTACCTATTCAAATTAGGAAAAAGTTTAGTAGCCTATGAGTTCTTTGTCATAGATAACCACAAATTTTCTATTTTATTTTTTGTTTTTATTTATAAATTATTATTAAATTTAATTAAATGCATAATACTAAATATTATAAATATATAATTATGAATGTTTTTACGTAGATTTATAGATATTAATTTAAATATAATAACTTTAATTATGATTACTTATCATTAATACTGTAGTAAATTATGATAGAGTGCAAGTATGAAAGCGAAGAAAATACCTCATCCTAGGCTTAAATTCAGATTTTCAACCCAATTCTACATACCATTTTTTTTCCCCACAGTTCAAAAGTTATGATTCAATTAGGGAGAAAGTAAAAACCTCCTCAAATCCCCTTCAACATATTCATTAAGGATTTAAGGATGATTTAAAATTATAGTAAAATATATAATTTACAAAAAAAAATACATCTCCAATCCTAAATACCAACCTTAATTAACCCATTGCCCCACCCTCTTAATTCCGTCGTTATGAATATATCCATCATGGATGTTTGTGAATCGTCGTCAACACTAATCCTATCCGCGGGTATCCAATCCGATCTCATCTGTTTGAATTGGGTTGCCAACTCTATCCGCAACGGAACAGATTGACTTGCGGGTAGGGTATTGTTAGGATTTAGACTCAACCCTACCCGTCCAACCCACATCCTATATATAATACATAATTTTATGAAAAAATATTAATGTTACGGATAGAACACATACTTTTTATTTATACAAAAACACTTTAATTACCATGCTATTAATTTTAATTGGAATTTTTATACATTGAAAATTTATAAAGCATCTTTCAATTATTTACATCTATAAATATAGAATGTAACAACTTTATAATTATATTGTTTGTGATTTGATTGTATTGTTTGAGTTGTACTTTAAGTTCTATACTTGATATATTGTGATGTTTTTAAAAAATTTTTAATTATATTTGTAATTATTTAATCTGCTATTTTTTTTCTCAACCCGCGGATAGAGTTGAATACTGCGAGTTGAGCGCGGGTAGGATTAGGGTTAAGATTGGAGAGTTTTCAACTCGTAGGTAGAGTTAGGATTGAGACTACACCTTATCCTACCCTATCCATTACCAGGTCTACTGGCACCAGGGGAAATTTTGTAAAAGAAAATGTAAATATATAAATAAATAACGTTTTTTATTTTTTAAGGACGATTTTTAAAATTTATTGTAATATTAAAGATGTTTTTGAAAATAAATAAACGTCAAACACAAAAAAAAATTGGCCTAGTCACATGAGCCCAATATGAGGTTCTCGAACCCCAAGGCCTAATAACTAATAAGAGTTTTCAAATGAATAATAATAAAAAAAAAATCAACTTAGGTTGGTTTAGTGGTTATCTCATTATTCCGCTTAAACAAGTGTCAGGAGTTCGAATCCCGCCTGATACATGCAGGAACTCATTGGCCACCAGCGGCAAATCCTTAAATGAAGTTTAGATCTGCGAAGAATTAGTCTTCGACCTGTCGAGCTGAGAGATACCTTAGGGAAAAAAAAATCAGTTCTACAATCCCATGATTCACCCAAACTAACGCCACCAGCTTTCTCATATAGGACATCTTCACATACCTTTTACTCTATCCAGCTAGCTTTAGATACACTATTAACTTGAGCGTCAAACTGTTTTGTCGGAGTGTCTTTACATATATATCCCTAACAATGCAACCCATTTATATCAGAATCTTTGACACCAACCCGAGTTCACGACTTGGAGGTTCCTTAGTCAATTCTCCGCCAAGGTGCCTCCCGTCCCGTGAGTGTAAAAATAGAAATTATAGTTTCTTAAATGGTGATAATTTTATGTGAAATTGCCGCTTTAAAATATTAAATTTTAGTCAAATATATAAATTCATCTAAAAGTATTAACAAGCAACTTTATATGTAGTCAATTGTATTTGAGTATTCACATTCTTAAATATGTGAATTTTTTGTTTTGAGAAGGGCCGAACAAAATCTAAAAACTAAAAGAAGATAATTTGTATCTGAAGTGATAAAAAAAAAGATTTATATGTGAATTAACCTTATTACGTAAATAATACATATTATTAGGTCACAATGATAACATTGTTATTGTAAACTCATTTATTCAAGTAATCATATTACATGAAGATGCATGATAATATGTTTTATTTTGTAAACCTTCTAACACATTTGATATTATTCAAATTGGTGCATCAAATTATTAAACTTCTCTCCTTGTCATCACAACCTTCAAGCCATGCTTCATAAGAAGCATAATCGAATGAGTTGGGATAATAGGATGACTTTCCACCACTTGTATATGATAGTTGCGTATAATAGCAGTGGCTACTATTTTCATTTGAAGTAAAGAAACGTCTTTCCCCAAGCATGATCTCGGACCCGAATTAAAACTAAAAAACTTATAAGATGGAACGTGTATTATTTCTCCTTTTTCTGAAATCCATCTCTCCAGATTGAACTCCAAGTAATCTTTTCCCCATATCTCTTCAAACCTTCCCATTGCATAAATAAACAACAAAATAGAGGTATTCGGATTAACACGATGACCACTTGGAAGTGTATCACTTTTCAATGATTGTTTACGTTCAATAGGAATAGGTGAAAACAGTCTCAAACCTTCACATAGAGCACCATGAAGGTAAACTAGTTTTTTGATATTTTCTATCCCTAAAATTCCACGTTTTTCCCCGTCAATGGTTCCAAAATTATCTTCGATTTCTTTAAGAATTTTGGCCTCCACTAATAGGTGTGTTGCAACAAGCCAAAAAAACCATGTAAGACCTGAAGTTATAGTATTCCTTCCGGCTGCAAAAAGATTGAATGTAGCATCTCTTGGATACTTATCATCATGCACCATTTTATCGTTTTTGTCCCTTACATTCATCATAGCACTGAGCAAGTCGTCACTAATTTTGTTGCATTTACTTGTTAACTCTTGGCGCTTTGTTGCAATTCGTGAATAAAGAAATTGATCAAAAATCTTGTACGCTTTTGTCAACTTCTTCTCCTCACCAATTTGAAGTCATTCTTGAAACTTCCAAACACTTCTTGGCGCTATGTGCCTGAAGAATATGGACTTCTCAATTTCATCGAAAGCCTTCTCTGCTTCGACCAACGGAAATTCAATTGAGAGACTATTAGGATCATATCCTAAACTCATGAGACATGTCTCATTGAACATTAATCGACTAAACACATCTTGAAGATCCAAAACCTTTCCATACAAACATGCATGATCAAATATTGGAAGCAAGCTCTTCCGAACCTTGTGTTGAATAGTTTTTTCAGCCATAGTCTCAAAACTCTTTTTCTGGAACAAGGATTGAACCAAAGATCTTCTGTATTTCCATATGTCGGAATCTGCGGTGACAAGACCGTCTCCGAAAGGTTGGAACATCTCGTGCATCTGAAGGCCCTTGACATAGTTGTCAAATCTTTTGCTCATTATGTGATTAACATTCAAGGGGTCACAAGTGACCATATAGTTCATTTTGGTGAACCATGGTCCCATGAATTCACCGGTACCACCTTTTTGTCTCAAAATATTTGTTGCATTATCCTGGAATTTCCACAAGTTGCCAAGGAATTGTGGTAACATGCCAAGGATGGGCCAATCTATCAAGAGAGGTGTTTGACAAAATCTTCTACGATGAAGAGCATATAGGAATAGGACAGTTGATACGATTATTGTTGCTGAATAGAAGAATATCATGGCCATTGTTTGGAAATTTTGGGGATAGATAAGGTTATTGTTATGAAACTTCGGTTAGGTTCTTTTTCTAGTTGGGAAACAATTTCAAAGGAAATAACTTATGAGTAGGTATATTTGCTATGTGATGATATGAACTCTTGGTACGAAGTGCTTATATATATAGGAAGGATATGCAACATAGGTATTTATTTTTAGAGAAATTCATTCGAAATCATTTTCCCTGAAAAATTAAACCGATCAAATGAGATATATAAATGATGGGTAATGCTATTTGAACAAGTGATTTTGGCCAACCAAGTTCAACTAAGTGATTTTTTTATGCTAAATAGAATATTATTTTGATGTCAAAATAGTATAAAAAAATACACATAAATAAAGTTTTATTTAACATTGAAATAGTCTTCTATTTAGCATAGAAATAAATGACTTGATTGAATTTAGTTAACCAAAATCACTTGTTCATATAGAATTATTGATAAAGGATTATGTATCTAATATATATTTTACAATAATTCTACGTGAACAAGTGATTTTCGCCAACCAAGTGCAACCAAGTGATTTATTTCTATGCTAAACAGAAGACAATTTCGGTGTCAAATAGAACTTTATTTAGGTGCACTTTTTTATACTATTTGACACCAAAATAATATTCTATTTAGCATAAAAATAAATCACTTGATTGTACTTAGTTGATCAAAACTATTTGTTCAAATAGCATTACCTTATATTCTATCGTACAAAAATCTTTTTTTTTTCCATGAAATTTGCATGTACTTTCTTTCTATTTTACTTTGCATTATGCTGACTTTTTTTTAATATACAAAAAATTAAAAATCAAACTTTAGACTTTTCTGTCATAGAAATTTTAATATTATATTATAAAATTATTTTTCCCAAAAATTTAAACGATAGAAAAAATTATTTGAATGGCTATATCTCTAAATGACAAAAATTAATTTTTATAAAAGATTTAATATTATTAGAAGTAAATTAAAAAGTTAAACTTTTAAAACATTTAAAACATTTATTTTATAATTAAAAATGTATGAAGACTAAAAGTACCTTTCGCAAAAACCTTTTAGAATGTTTTTTGACGGGCAGGTTTATAGGTATTCATTGACAATCATCTATAAAGAGTTTCTATTAATTTTTATAAAATGTAAAAAAATCTACTCTATATTATTTTAAAATTATTTATTTATTCATTTTATTATATATTATGTTTTCTTTTGAATTATCTTATAATTATTAATTAATATGAAAGAATAATTACATTTTTTCATAGTGTATATAAAATTTCTCTAGTTGAATATGATCACACTATGGTGACGTACGTACATATTCATCTGCCCCCGACATTTCTTCTGGAGAGTTTTATTTAATTTAAATATTACAATTTATTTATACCAAGATGCCTTTAAGTAAAAGTAACAGGTAAAATTTGCTAAATAATTTAATATGTTTGACCAAATTATTTAACATATATAATTGACATAAAAAAACTAATTAACATAATTGTCATGATTTTATTTTTTTTCAAAAATTTAAGTTGAAAGGAGCTACATGAATAATTATATCTCTAATATATTTCTTACGAAAAAGTCTCTTTTTAAATTTATGTAAGTATTATTTTTCACAAGTTTTTTTCTCTTCTTGTCTTATGAGTTATGACCAAAAAATAAACAAATATAATTTAATAAGTTTCAAATCCATTACGTGAGTTGTTAGCTTGACGTTGGTATATAAATCCAAAATAGATATTCAAATGAAGGTATTGGAATTGTCACCCCGAAAAAATTAGGTATTAGAATTTCCATAGATGAAGAATATTGAAGGAAGCAACTTCAACCTGGGAGAGAAATGCATGTAAGTTTACTAAGTGTGTAACAGTGTAACTAACTAAAACGGGTAATAAGCTGACTAACTAACTTTGGCGCCAAGCTAACCAACTCACGTAATACATCACTTACTGGCACGTATATTTAGCGAGCTAATACTTGTAGTTACAAATCGGATCCTACCAAAAATAAATAGGTAACCCATAAAAATTCAATAAATATCAGTAAATAATTTAAATTAGATATTCTATTTCTTTTAAGTTTTTTATGTTCTATTTTTTTAGATTTTGGATGTTCTATTTCTAAAAATATAAAATTGACTGATTATTAATTGTTTTAGGTTTTAGATGTTCTATAACTTTCATTGTGAATGTTTTATAAACAGTGGTTACAGATATTCTATTTTTTATTGAATAATTTGTTAATTAAAAAAATATTAGTTATCTATATTTTTTCAAGAGAAAAAATATATTTATTTTGTCTTTCTTCTCTAAGGACATTCTCTTATTCTTTTATGTTGGTGAGATACGCCAACCATACGGTGAGAAAGATGGTATTGGGTACTAATATTAGCTTGGTATGAAAATTTTATAAAATTAAGAGTTATACAAACATAATACAGAGAGAAAATTCTATAGTAAAGAAATTTTATCATGTACAGGATGAAGAATTGTATTACGTATACTTTTATTTTAAAAGTTAACAAAACATTAAATAAAATATTTTATATGATTAAAAGAAATTTATTTTTTTTTTATTATTTTCCTTTTCACCATAGCATGCACCATTCTTGAAATAAATTAAAAATATTATTTTCCTAAACCAATTAAAATTACATTTTTTTTTTCGGATGAATTGGATAAAATCACATTATTTTCGAAGAATTTTTTTTGTCGAAGGCTCAAATCAGGTGAGCCAGGTCCAATCTGGTTGCGGATCAAGTTGACCAACCGTGTTAGCTAGCCCAATCCGTGTGCACCTGGTCCCTATTGTATAAATTCACTTTTACTGCACTTTATTTCATTTATTCACTCCACCAACTCACTTTTACTTTTATCCTTCTCTCATAATGTGTTTAATTTATTTATTTAATTCTAGGATTAGATTAATTTAGTCTTTAGGTTTAAAATTTAAGTTTAAATTAGTATTTAATTCATTTACATAAAAATTATTATTAGAAATATTTATTTAATGTGCCAGAACCATATATAGTGGATATTATCTAACCCATTGCAGGTCCTATTCATGATCAGAAAATGTATGCCTACCCATATATAATGAAGGATTATCGATTGAAGCAATTACGTAGAATTTTCAGAATATATATATGAATTCCCTCCTTTATGTACGCTCACAACAATTATTGAATGTTTATATAATATGTAGATGAATTTTCTCTTTTACAATACTACATGGTCAGCAAATTCTTTTAATTTTGGCCATCAATTAACCATCAACATTCAAATGTCTTAACTAAGAATATAGAATTTGAGTTGCTGGCCATATATACTAGTCATCTTGCTTTTTTCTATTTTTCTTACCATGTTTATATAATATATAATAACAGGCTCATCAGTACTTAAGTAACAGTTTTTTTTTTTTAATTACTTATCTAAAAAAATTAAATTATTAAATAATTGTACATAAACAACTATATCTAGTAATAAAATAAATGCCCTCGTGTGAGTCTTGAGTGTTCTTGGTGCCGAGAATTGAAGCCAACGTGAATTGAGCAGGAATCAAAAGATGAAAAACTTATTAATATTATTCTAAGAGTTTAATTTTGATACGCTGTGATTCAATTAAATTTATAATTTTATATAACTTTTAAAGTATTGAGTTTAAAAATTAATTATTTCTGTTGACATAACAATATATAATTAACAACAATTCTATTTACACACTCAAATCAGTCACCAAAATTAGCCATCAGTGTATAATACACATTAAAATACAAAATACGCACTAAAAATGAGTTAAATTACACATGTATTTTATATTTTAATACGTATTATACATCGGTGACTAATTTGATGGCTAATTTTGATGTACATCTAGAATAACTCTATAATTAATTATATGCGTAAACTCTTCTGTAAAAAAAAATCTTATTCTAATATGTGAACAACACAATATACATATATAAAGTAGGTATAACAACACTCTTTATTACCATAACTATCTTAATTAATCTGTTATAGTACCAAATTCTGAATTACACTATTGCACTAGTTTTTTTTTTTTTTTTGTTGTCTACTATTGCACTAGTTTATATATATATATATATATATATATAATTAGTTTATATATATAATTGAAACATAATAGATTGACTTATTTACCTTAGTATTTTTTTCCCACAATATAATTCCTTCATCATAGCAAGCGTACATTCATTTTTCCAAATTAGCATACTGAGAATATATATTTGTTTGTAAATCTATCTTCCACACATTTCATATTAGGATTCTAAACTTGTCTTCTTGTCGTGTTAACCTTCAAGCCATGCTTCATAAGAAGCATAATTGATTGAGCTGGGGTAACAGGATGATTTTTCACCACTTGTATATGATAGTTGCCCAAAATAGTAGCTGCTATTATTTTCATTTGAAAAAGAGACACATCTTTCCCCAAGCATGTCCTAGGACCTGCATTAAAAATAAAAAACTTATAAAATGAAATGTGCTTTATTTCTTTTTTTTCAGATATCCATCTCTCTGGTTTGAACTCCAAGCAATCTTTTCCCCATGTCTCTTCAAATCTTCCCATTGCGTAGGTAAACAATAAAATAGAGGTATTTGGATTAACACGATGACCACTAGGAAGTGTATCAGATTTCAATGATTGCTTACGTTCAACAGGGATAGGTGGAAATAACCTTAAACTTTCACACAGAGCACCATGTAGATAAACTAGCTTTTTCACATCCTCAATCCCTAAAACTTGGCGTTTCTTCCCGTTAACGTCGCCAAAATTCTCTTCGATTTCTTCAAGAATCTTGGCCTCCACTGATGGGTGTGTTGCAACAAGCCAAAAAAACCATGTAAGACCCGAAGTTATGGTATCTCTTCCAGCTGCAAAAAGATTGAACGAAGCATCTCTCAAAAACTTATCATCATGCACCATTTTGCCATTTTCGTCTGTCATCATCATTTGTTCAGTGAGCAAATCATCACTAATGTTGTTGCATTTGCTGGTTTTTAACTCTTGACGCTTTGCTGCAATATGTGAATATAGAAATTGGTCAAAAACTTTGCGCGCTTTTGTCAACTTCTTCTCGCTACCAATTTGAAGCCATTCTTGAAACTTCCAAACACTTATTGGCACCATGTTTCTATAAAAGACGCACTCTTGAACTTCATCGAAAGCGTTCTCAACATTGACCGGTGGAAATTCAATTGAGAGACTTTTAGGATCATATCCTAAAACCATGATGGATGTCTCGTCAAACATTAGTCGACTAAACACATCTTGGAGATCCAAAACCTTTCCATGCAAGCATGCATGATCAAATATTGGAAGCAAGCTATTCTGGACCTTCTTTTGAATGGTCCTCTCCGACATCGTATCAAAACTCAATTTCTGCATCAAGGACCGCGTGAAGGCCCTTTTGTATTTCCATATCTCGGAATCTGCTCCAACAAGACCATTTCCGAAGGGTTCGAAGATGTCACGAAACCTGGAGCCCTTGACATAGTTGTCAAAATTTTTGCTCATTATGTGATGAATATTTAAGGGGTCACAAGTGATGATATAGTTCTCTTCCGTGAACCATGGTCCCATGAGTTCACCGGTTCCACCTTTTTGTCTCAAAATATTTGTTACGTAATCATGGAATTGCCACAAATTGCCAAGGAATTGTGGTAACATGCCAAGGATTGGCCAATCTATCAAGAGAGGGGTTTTATAAGAATTTCTTCTGCGATGAACATATAGGAATAGGAAGGATGATACTATTATTGTTGCTACATAGAGAAACAACATGGCCATTTGAAACAATTTCAAAGGAAATGACTTATGGGTATAAGTGTATTTGCTATGTGATGTATGAACTCTTGGTACGTGTTTATATATATAGGTAGCATAGAATTAGAATATGAGTATATATTGGTATATATGTGTTTAAACAATTTGTGAAACCTTATTTTATATTAAGTATATTTTTGGTGTTGCAGTGATGTTAGTTAGAATCTCGATTTATCTTTTAAAATATTCTGATATTATGATTTTGAATGAGTTAACCAATTATTTTATAAAATTAATACTTAAATCAAAGATTTTATATTTAAATTTTGTTTTACTATGATTTTACATTTTACATCTTTAATTTACTTTTTCTATTTTATGTAAAATTTTAATTTTAAGTTTTATACCTTTTCTATAGTAATATTTATGAATCTCCTTATACATTCAAAGGAGTGATAAAACGCGTGATCATCATGCTTATATATGAGAGTGGGGCTAAAGTGCCCCACTAATATTTGAACAAAGTACTCATATTAAAAAAATATTGATAAATATTTGAAGAATAATGCTATGGAACTCACCTTAGAGAGCCATTAAAGAACCAACAACTTATTGGTCATAATATATTGATTCCCTAATCCTTTTCATATTTATTTACCTAAATTTGACCCCACTTGCCGAACTCTCTATATGATAAACAGAAATTAAATAAGATTTTTTATAGTATTTCTCGTCCTAATATACAAAAAAATTGTTGAGATTATTAATATGAAAAAGTATACTAAGCATCAATAATTCTATTTGCACACCAAAATCAGCCACTAAAATCAGCCACCAGCGTATAATACACACAAGATTTGGGAGTCCATGAAAGCACGTGAGTCAAAGGGTGAAATCCTAACCTTAGCTCCTTTTCCCTGCCCACCGCCACTGCTATCATACTGCCGCACCCGTTACTCGTGCCGCCACTGCTGTCTCTTCTTTTTCTTCTTCTTCTTCTTCTTCTTCTTCTTCTTCTTCTTCTTGCGGAGACCGCCACCGCCTCTTCCTTTTCTTCTTCTTCTTCTCCTTGCTCTCCACCCGTGCTACTGTTGTTGACGCCGCGCCTCTTATTCTTCCTTGCACTGCCATCTCTTCTCTGCAAAGAAGCTGCTACCACCCGCGCTGTCACCTCTTCTTTTTGCGCGATCTCGCCACTGCCATTGCGCTGCCTCTTTGCGGTTGTGTTGTTGTTGTTGTGTTGCGGTTGCGGTGGTGGTGGTGGTGCTTAGCGTTGTTGTTGTTGTGGTGGCGGCGATGCTGCGATTGATGATGGTGGTGGTGGTAGTGGTGAGGTTACAGATGATAATTGTATTCTGTTTTGGATGATAAGTTGAACCTGTTTCGGATGATAATTGTATTGGTGAGAGTTTAAGATTTAGGGTTATGGATGATAGTTTGTATTTGTTTTGGATGATAACTTTTTTTTTTTTTTTGACTTTGGTCTGTTTTAAATGATAACTTCTAATTGAATTTATTGATTCCTTAAGGATTCCCTAATATTAATTCCGTAGCATATTTCTATTAATAAAATTTCCTACAAACATTATTTAAATGAATTTAAGTGATGAGGAATTGCAATGCCTATGTTGCTTAGATAAACGGCAACGGTGAGAAGGATGGGTACAAATATTTATCCAAAACACTAAGACGGGACGCAATGTTAAAATTTCGATCAAAATCTCAAAACAAAAACAATTATCACCCTCCAATACGAAAAAAGAAAAGATATAGAAAACCAATAAATTTTAGTCAACAAAATAGTTAGTTACACACTTTAAATTGGTGTTTAATTTATGCAGCTGCTAAATCTAAAGATACGGAGAAAATAAAAGCACTACATTAAATTAAAACTGCAATATGAGACTACCTATTCAAATTAATATTGCAGTAAATTGGGATAGAGTGCAAGTATGAAAGCGAAGGAAACACCTCATCTCCAAGATTGTAAATCCAATCCTAGGCATAAATCATAAACCTTAACCAACCCCATTGCCCCACCCTCTTAATTCCGTCGTTCTGGATATATCCATCATGGATGTGTCTGATTCGTCGTGATTCTATACTTTGCTCTCTTATGCGTTCTTGATAATGATAATGGTGATGATGATGATTGGGTAGGGGTTTAGCCTTGCAGGACTGAGGTGTGATTGTTACCACCAGGGGCAAATCTGTAAAGAAAAAGTTAATATATAAATAAACAATATGAAAAATATAAACATCAACATAGACAAATTTACAGAACACATGAATACAACATACAATAGTATAAAAATAGTTACATATCGAACAGAAATGATGTACCTCGATACAAAAATCAAAATAGAAAAAAAAAATAAGTGGAGTATCAAGGTGTATAGTAGTATATATAGATTAATTCATAATTAAATAACGTTTTTTAAGGATGATTTTAAAAAATTATTTGCAATATTAGGGATGTTTTTGAAAATAAAAACGTCAAACACCAAAAACAAAATTGGTGTAGTCACATGAGCCCAATATGAGGTTCTGGAACCCCAAGGCCTAATGACTAATAGTTCTCAAAAAAACAAAAAAAAAAAAGAAAAGGGGGAAAGATCAGTTCTACAATCCCATGATTCACCCAAACTAACGCCAAAAAAAACGCCACCAGCTTTCTCATATAGGACACCCTCACATACCTTTTACTCTATCTAGTTAGCTTTAGATACACTATTAACGTGAGGGTGAGGGTTAATGTTCACATTCGTACTAAACATATCGTATTTTTTAAATTGGTTCCCAAAAATTTTATTAATTATATTAGTTTTTAGAAAAAGACAATTCTCAATCAAATTAATTCTTTTACTAATTACATAACATATGTTATAAAATAATTAGTTAATAGATGACATTTTATCTAATTATTTTGTAACATATGACATTTAAAGATGATAAGTCATTAACTGACTAGCCAAAGAACTAATTTCATTAAGAATTATATCTTTCATAAACTAATATGACTAACAAAATTATTTGAGAATTAATTTAAATAACGCTATATCTTTCGGAAACCAATTTGACCGTTAACCCATTAACTTGAGCGTCGAACTATTTTCTTCGGGGTGTCCCTATAAATATATCCTAACAATGTAACCCGAGTTCACGACTTGGAGGTTGCTTGGTCAATTCTCCACCAAGGTGCCTCCCGTGCTAAAAAAAAAAAAAAAATTATTTTTAACTGTTCTCTCACTCACTCATTTGATTACGCTTCTTATGAAGTATGGCTTGAAGGTTGTGATGACAAGGAGAGAAGTTTAATAATTTGATGCACTAATTTGAATAGAAAAGTTATTCGATACAGATCTAAATTCATATAGATAAAAAAGATTCTTTTACAATACAGATTTTACATCTTATATCTCAAAAAAATTAAAATAATATACAAATGTGAACCAATACATTCTTCTAATAAAACCTAAATCTTTACCATTTATATCTGTATTGTATAAGCCACCATTTGAATAATATCAAATGTGTTAGAAAGTTTACAAAATAGAGTATATTGTCATGCATCTTTATGTAATATGATTATTTGAATAAATGAGTTTACAATAACAATGTTATCATTGTGACCTAATAATATGTATTATTTATGTAATAAGGTTCATTCACATATAAATCTTTCTTTATCACTTCGGATACAAATTATCTTCTTTTAGTTTTTAGGTTTTGTTCATCAGCCCTCTCGAAACAAAAAATTCACATATTTAATAGAAGCTATAATTTTTTTTTTTTTTTTTTTTAACATGGGAGGCACCTTGGTTGAACAAAAATCATATTGTTGAATAGTAGTCATATAGATCAACAACTTATAATATTAACATCCGTATATATCAACAATGTATATACATTTCAATAAATAATATTATACGGTATACATATAGTACTATACGAGCACTATTGCATGAATAATAATGGGTTATGCTTGGTGTACACCAAAATCAGCCACTAAAATCAGCCATCATGTATAATACATATTGAAATACAAATACATATGCAATTTAACTTAATTTTAGTGCGTATTTTATACTTCAATGTGTATTATGTACTGATTGCTGATTTTAGTGACTGATTTTAGTGTACAAATAGAATTATTCATAATAATTTGCACCAAATATTTAACGTGAAAAACTCCTAAAACTAAGTAAAAATTACGGGTCAAACTCCGAAAAAAATTCCAATATATTCAAGATAATTATATTATAATATTATATCATTTCCACACTCTTACATACCAAAGTATGATATATAGTGTATCTCGGTGAGATTTCCTTCTTATTATAAGGAATAATAATAGAGGCGTTACTTCCAAAATTTTTTTTTTTTCGATTAGTACCTCCAAAAATATTATCGATATATAAATTCACACCTTATAATTTTTTGATACTACCCATATTTTTTATTTTCTCTCATAAACAATTTATTTATTTTCTCTCAAAAATAATTTACCTTTCAACAATTTCCTTTTAGTTGTTCTCTCACTCACTGATTAACTGTTCTCTATACGATTACTATTCAAGAATATGATTTTTCCCCTCAAAGTTATTTTTCTGTTGTTAAAATTAATTCTTAATAAAAAATGATGTCGGATTTTTGCTGTACACTTAGACACCAACTTTATTTCCAAACAGAGTTTACATATGTTGGCTTAACAATTAACTTATCACAAGTGGAGTATATATATATTATGAAAAGATTTAAATATGAAGTAAATATGCAAATTAAAATAAAGTTGCTTAGAAAAAAATTATAGATAAATTTAATGCGTAAAACTACGAGAAAAAAATTTATCTTATTAAACATAAATAAAGGCGATTTGTATGGTGGTGAAAAAAAATAAGTTCATAATATTGTATCAAAATTCATATATATAATTTTCAATAATTATAGGTGTACACCTATTTTATTAACCAAGTCTAATTAAGCTAAGTCATTTATTTCTATTACAAATAAAAATAATTTTGATGTCAAATAAAAAATTATTTATGTGCTATTTTTTGTATTATTTGATATCGAAATTATTTTTATTGAGTATAAAAATTAATAATTTGAGCATTACCTTATATTTTAAGGTCTTGAATTTGATCTTTATTAAATCTTAAAAAAAGAGAATTTCAGTATAAGTGAGAAACCTTTTTTTTTTTTACAAAAAAGAAGAAAAAAAAAAAGAAAATCTAAAAAAAAAAAATTCACACAAAGTCAGAAAGAAAGTTTTGCTTGAGCTGAAGTATCGTAGATTATAGATATAACCATCTATATATGTACTACTCTTATTAGTTTAAAATTTTGCACTCTTTGGTTTCATGACCTATTATATCTTTAATGAAATAGATGAAATGAAAAAAAAAATCGGCGTCAGAAAAAGAAAACTGACTTAATTAAGGTAAAGGGCAAAAAAGTCCTTTAAATGACACTAAATGACCAAAAATGGATGAATGATTAACTAAATAAATAAATAAAACTTGTAAGCAGATTAGGATCCTTTCATCTATATATTTAGCCGCAGGAAGAGTTCATCAACACAGCAAATATCGTACCAAAAAAATTTTTTAAAAAAATAACAATATATATACCCTATTCAATCTCCAAAATTTTCAAATGGCCATATTGTTTCTCGTTCTACCAATCTTCCTATTATTCCTATATGTTCATCATCTTAGACGAAGAAATTCTTGTAGAACCCCTCTCTTGATAGATTGGCCAATCCTTGGCATGTTACCACAATTCCTTTGCAATTTGTCCCAATTCTATGATTTTGTAACAAATGTTTTGAGACAAAAAGGTGGCACTGGTGAATTCATGGGACCATGGTTCACCAAATTGAACTATATGATCACTAGTGACCCCTTGAATGTTCATCACATAATGAGCAAAAACTTTGACAATTATGTCAAGGGTCCCGAGTTTCGCGAGATCTTCCAACCTTTCGGAGATGGTCTTGTCGCTGCAGATTCTGAGTCACGGAAATACAGAAGGGCCTTGCTCCAATCCTTGTTCCGAAGAAAGAGTTATGAGATTATGTCGGAGAAAACCATTCAGAAGAAGGTCCAGAATAGCTTACTTCCGATATTAGATCATGCATGTTTGCATGGAAAGGTTTTGGATCTTCAAGATGTGTTTAGTCGATTGATGTTTGACGAGACGTGCCTCATGGTTTTAGGTTATGATCCTAATAGTCTCTCAATTGACCTTCCATTGGTTGAAGTTGCGAAGGCTTATGATGAAGTTGAGGAGTCCATATTCTACAGGAACATAATGCCAACAAGTGTTTGGAAGTTTCAAGAATGGCTTCAAATTGGCGAGGAGAAGAAGATGACGAAAGCAAGCAAAATTTTTGACCAATTTCTATATTCGTGCATTGCAAGAAAGCGCCAAGAGTTAATAAGCAAATGCAACAAAAGAAGTAATAATGATGTGCTCAATTCTATCATGATGGTGAGCCAAGAGAACAAAATGGTGCATGATGATAAATATCTAAGAGACACTGCATTTAATCTTTTTGCTGCAGGAAGAGGTACCATAACTTCGGGTCTTACATGGTTTTTTTGGCTTGTTGCGACACATCCATTAGTAGAGTCCAAGATTCTTGAAGAAATCGAAGAAAATTTTGGAGCCATTGACGGGGAGAAACGCAATATTTTAGGGATTGAGGATATGCAAAAACTAGTTTACCTACATGGTGCTCTATGTGAAAGTTTGAGGTTATTTCCACCTGTTCCTATTGAGCGAAAGCAATCATTGAAATATGACACACTTCCTAGTGGTCATCGTGTTAATCCAAATACAACAACTTTGTTGTTTATTTATGCAATGGGAAGGTTTGAAGAAATTTGGGGAAAAGATTGTTTGGAGTTCAAACCAGAGAGATGGATTTCCGAAGAAAAAAGGATAATATATGTTCCATCTTATAAGTTTCTTAGTTTTAATGCAGGTCCTAGAACATGCTTGGGAAGAGACGTGGCTTTTTTTCAAATGAAAATAATAGCAGCTGCTATTTTGCCCTACTATCGTATACAAGTTGTGAAAAATCATCCTATCGCACCAGCTCACTCGATTTTACTTTTTATGAAGCATGGCTTGAAGGTTATGATAACAAGAAGACAAGTTTAATAATTAGATGAATGAATCTTAATATAAAATGGTGATAAGATCTACAAAATAATATATTCTCATGTGTGTTTATGTAATTTGAATAAATTAAATGAATGTAGGTACACTACCTACGATGGAATTGTATTATGAAAAAAAAAGGTTTAATTATTCTCTTAATTCTTATAATTTCATTAAATTTTTAGTTAGATTTTTATATTTTTTTTCAATTGAGTTCCTATATGATATTCAATTTTTAATTAAGTCCTAACTATTATCAAAAAAATAAAATTTAACCAAATATTTTACTACATAAGCTCTATCGTATAGGAATATAATTGAAAAGGATAAAATATAAAAACCTAATTAAAAAATTGTTAAAATTATAGGAACGAACAAAATAGTTTAACAAAAATAAACTAATGTAGTAACAAGTCTATATCTATGTGTTTTTTCCCTTTACCTTTAGTAAGTTAAATATTTAGTAACTTTTAAAAGAGTTTTTTGCCTTTTTATCCGAAAGAAGGTTCAGAATACTTTGCATCCGATATTTGATCATGCATGATTATATGAAAAGGTTTTGGATGTTATAGACGTATTGAGTCGATCAACGTTCGATGAGACATGCATCATAGTTTTAGGACATGATTCTGATAGTCTCTCTGTTGAATTTTCATTAGTCGAAGTTGAGAAGGCCTTTGCTGAAATTGAAGAGTCCATATTCTATATGCACGTCGTGCCCAGAAGTGTTTAAAAGTTTCAAGAATGGATTTAAATTGGTGAGGAGAAGATGACAAAAGCATGCAAAAATTAAGAGAAAGGAAAAAATATTTTAAGTATTTTCATAATTCTTGTTGAAAACGTGATGAGCATTCATGGGATCAGTGGTGAGCAAGAAGTTCATGTTGGTGATTCAAGAAATTTGCTAAAAAAGAAATACTACATAATCATCAATTTTAATTTATTTTAGTCATTATTTAATTATTATTTAGCTATCAACATGTAAAAATATTGGTTAAGATATGAAATTAAAATATAAATTAAAGAATTAAGAGTTGATGGTTAATAGTCAAAATAAATTAAAATTAACATTTATCTAGCATTTCGCATGTGAAAATTATTACAAAGCCATTGTTTGGATCGAGTGAAACTGAGTAGAAAGAAAAAGAAGGAAAAAAAATAATAGTAAAGAGGGTTTTACTCTATTTCAATAGGAAAGAAAATAAGAAGAAATTTTTTTTCTATGGAAGGGTCCCACCACAGAAATTTTCTCGCCCCCGCTAGCAAGAAAAACAAGAGAGAGTGTGACCTTTTGTGTTTCCAAATATATCGATGGTGATATGATCTTATTTTTAATTATCTATTATAAATTTAGTTTGGTTGATATGGCCGAAATGCATCGACCCCCACATATGGATTTTGTACAGAGCTCTTAGTCAGTTTTCATTGTGAATCTATAGAACCAAAATATAAAAAATACTTAACATTATTAAAGAAAAATACAAACTTATTTATAAATAAAGGAGATAGACAAGACAAATAACCATTTCCATTTATTTCTATTTATCTAATTCAGTCTAGAAGAGATTGGAAATTACGTCAAGACTCAATATATATAGCCATTAATTCTAAAATTTAGTCTCTTACAATTTACAAAATACATAGGATGTAAGTTAAAGTTGGTAAGATTTCATTTCCATCCATCAGGGTTCAACTAATGAAAACAAGATGGATCTTAATCTAATATCTAAATTATTAGGCTTAAAAATATTTGTATATCTATTAAAAAATATAAGTGAATTTTCATTTTTGAGAGGTAGAGAAATATTTTCATTTATTGATTTTACATATTGTTTGCTTCCATTTCATGTTAGTTGTTTGCTCAATAATTGACGAGTCACATGTGGAGTTGTATGTATTGCGTCTCACAAGTCATGATAATTTGTGCTTAAGAACGGATTACTCTCTTCATTTCTTATTATCTATGGTTTTGACTTTTTTTTAATTCATTGAATTACTACGAGTGTATTCTACCCAGTGCTTTATTAGAATTTTCTGTAGTGTCCTACTAGAATTTCTTTTGTGTTCGGTTAGAATTATTTTTGTGTCTATTAGAATTTCTAGTACCCGTGTGGAGAACATAACAATTAGTGATCTTATAGTTGAATCTCTCTAGGAAGAGTGAAGACTTATTCGAATAGCCTTATTGTAAGACTCTAATAAACTTATTTTATCTGGTACAATAAAGACTGATGCTTTTAAGTTAATTTAGGGCAGATCTAATGGTTTGAAGAAATTCTACATCGATTATTCTATCTTTCAATTTAATGAGGTGGAGGGCGTTAGCCGTCAATTTATGTCTCAAGGAGTCATGAGAATATTTTGTCGGAGTTGTCAAGGTTTGAAAAGACTCTTGACATTTCAAAGACTTAGAGGGATCTGTAGATTCTACTTCCCGAGATTGCTTTTATCTATGAAACCAGAAATCAATATCGAATGGTGGAACGTAAAATGAGTTCTTACTACAAGAAACTATTGCAATACCGTCGTATTTACCGTCGCCCTTTCGACGGAATCTAACAAATCCAATCGATGACAGGATATTTCTGTCGGAAAATGATGGCGTGAATTAAAATAAATTTGGCGTGTTAATTTCCGTCGGATTTTGCGTTGGATGAATCCAACGAAAATCCTTAAATGCATCATTTTGATTAATGACGAGCAACTTACTGTCGGATATATCCATCTAAAAATCCGACGAAAAATTGAAATAACATAACGAGGCAGCGTTTCTCTCTCTCTCTCTCTCCCTCTCTCTCCATAGCCACGTCCTGTCGCACAGTTTGTCTCGCCATCGCCAGAGAAGACGTTGGGCGACCCTCAGGAGTTCGCCAGAAAATTGATAAATGATTATTGCCTCTGCCGTCGAGATCAACATTGAATTTAAAAGATACTACTCTCTCGAATTTTTTTTAAGTTATTTAATATTATTTATATTTATAATTTTTGACGATAGAAACAAAGTTTATATAACGTAAAAGTAAAATAATTATTACAATAATTTAATATAAAGGGTCAAATCTAATAATACATAAATAAATATGGTTGTTACGTATTACTAAAATCAAAATTTTAGTACGTAACACAGTTGCCTCAACAACTTTATATATGTGAATCCATGAATCCGTCAATTGCATAAGTTTGGCGAGATGTAAGGAGATGAATATGTTAAGAAGGACATCGCATCAGTTTCAATTAGCTTGCCATCAGCCCATCACCAACATCTTTGTGTTAATTTCTCTTTTTCCCAAAAAAAAAATGTATTTTGTCTTAATTAGTTTAATTGATCATTTTAATGACAAGCGTTTATTTTAATTATATAATTGAGATTATATCTAATAGACCCACGCGCCAAACACAAAAATAATAAAATCTATCACATAAATTTTAAACACATAAATAATAAAATATAGCATAAAAAATTTAAATCACACGAAAAAAAATATAAGTTATTTTTGTTGATATATATATATATATATATATATATATATATATATATATATATATATATATATATATG